>CM031243.1:707083332-707302116 GCA_018340775.1 Taxus wallichiana var. yunnanensis | reverse complement strand
AAATCTTTATAGTTACATTGAAAAATTCTCAATGGCATCCACCTTGGTGTTGATATAATTTTGATCAAGTTATAATGAGCATATGTATTTATATATTGGATTTTGATGGTGGGTTCGGTCACTGAATAAGGAGAGAAAGCACTGTGATGACATTGTCCTGGATGTAATATATTTTATTTATTGTCCCATATTTCAATGGATAAAAAATATATGCTCAGACATAAGAGGGAAATATGGATTTATTAAAGGCTTGTGCTGGGTAAACTGGGTTACCACTTACCAATGGTTGATCCATTGGGATAAGTGCCTTTGTTTTCTATACCTTTCCCTTTCCTAGGTGGGTTCATAGTTCCAAAAATTCTAGTTCAAATGTCTCTAAATACATGCCTTGTATCTCAAGTCAGATAGGCTTCTTCAATGCTTCTCAAAAATACCTTCTACAACTTTAAAATCCCGGTTCATTCAATTCACTCATTGCATATATTACAAAGATAATAACTGGTTGAAAGGCTAAGAAATTTGGTATTACCTCAAATTGTAGGAGCCACTTATTTTCTCTTGAGATTTACAGTAGCTTAACAGTTTATCTAGTAGTTAGTTATTTTCTTTTCATACATATGTTAAATTCAGTAGTTTCGAGATTTACAGTAATGCAATAATGAACATGGTGTAGTTATACTTCCCAGTCATATATATGGTAAAACCAGTAACTTTGAGATTTACAATAATGCAACGGTGTACATAGTGCTAATTAGTTTTCTGGGTTACATATATGGTAAATTAAATAGTTCTGAGAATTATAGTAATGTAACACACAATATCTATAATGGTAGTTATTAGTTAGTTTTCGGGTTGCATATATGGTAATTGATATGCACAAATCAAGGGCTTAACTATATCACATATGTGTAAATCCTACTTCACAAATATGTAGATGGTAAGCACAAAGATGTTACAGGGAGCACAAGCAACACTTCTGAAGGGCATTTGTTTGTGAGATTTGGTGAGGTGATTTCACAAAACACTGTTTGACTAGAATGTGACTGCTTTTCACAATGGATGAGCCAATTTTCAAGTATACAATGGTCAATTTTTCCTTTAATAAACAATGGCCAATTTTTCCCCACTAAAAATTAAAAAAAAGTAGATTCCTCCTGAATTTTCTAGAATGACAACATTCTGGCATTTTTCACAGAGCCTAAAATGAATCAGATGATTTTATTTTTGTTTTTTACTTTTCTAAAGAAAATGGAGTAAACCTAATAGTAGTAGAGATCACATTCTTAAAAATCCCACTCAAAATTTTCCCAACTTCTAGAACACTTGTCTTGAGCACAGATTATCCTGGTACAAATCTCCATGTTTTGCACAGGGATGTAGATAATGCGAATGAGAATGAATTTAAACCTTTTATTTGTAATTATAAAAATAACTCAATATATAGATCTTGTAAGGGCGATGTAGACAAACCTGTAAACAGAGAGAGGCGTTGCTAGGACTCGAGCTGCAGACCTTCCAAAAGAAATGCTCCAACAACTTCGAATAAGAGGAGAACAATATTCTTACATGCAATAAGACACAAAAAGATAATTACACTTACCAATATATTATATATTCAAAGTTATTCCTCTTAGACATTTATGAAAGAGCCTAGTTGAAATTACATTTATATTAATTTTAAAAAATTATGAAAGCTAAAAATGGTCTGATACTAAACTTGGTAAGTAAACCTAAATATTAAGCACACAAGTTGTTGGTGCATATTGTTTAAATGAACAATCTATTTGGAATAATTTATTGCAATTTTAATTTTACCATGTGATTTGGCCTGTCAACATGAACAACTAATGCCTCAATAATTTTTTCCTCCATGGACAGATATGCAAGAGAAACAATAGCTTCCAAAAACAACCTACTAACAAGACGGTGTATTTTTACTTGAGAGGATACTACAAGGTGATCAAGGATACAATGTCTTTGTTATTGAAAGATGAAAACATATATTGTAAATTGAGGGCAAGAAAGTTGATATAAATGTGCATCTACTGTCCAATTCTGACAGTCCTATATGATGTGCTCGTGAATAGATAACAAGGGTGGTTTAATGTTCCTCAGTTAGAGTTTTTATGTAACAACATATTCACAAACCACCCAAATGTGTACAGACCCAGTAGCTAGAATTGTTTTTACTCTTATTAGCAGGCCAAGATATTTATTTTTTGCTGATTTTCTATGGACAGAACAAGTGATGTAAGGAATTCCTCCATCCATTCTCAAAATTAATAAAATCATTTCCTATTTAAAAAAAAAAGCAACCAATAAATTTATGCATTCATTTACAATTCAAAAATTGAAAAATGCAAACCCCAAAACACATAAACTTGTATTCCCATTAATGCATGATTATCTCATATGTTATGGAAGGGGAAGAACTTGTAAAGATTGCACATTAATTTCAAGTCAAGGAAAAGTTAAAAACTTACAAAGGTCTCAAACTTGAATGATGTTGGACAATATTATACACATAAGAATTGGTGTATCCTCTGTTAATGCATTGGCCGATTACTTCCTAATCAATGTCCATCCACTGCTAACATTTGGACATTAATATTCTTGTATCTAAGGGTTGCAACTTAGAATTTTGTTAAATTGGACTATTGAATTATGTTAGATCAGACAATTAAATTATAGAAGTTCATAAGGGAACATGAATGGTCTTCAATCTCTCCAAAAAAATTTGCACAAGACAAAATCTTAAAATTAAATTTAGCAAAAACAACACTTATCATTCTACCATAGGAGCAACTTTCATATGGAGAGTATTAAACGGTGGACACAAAATATGGAAAAAAATGGTCCATAGAAAAAATACGAAAAAATACGGTAATTTGTATATATAAAAATATGGTAATTTTAATAATTAAACACACAACTCTCTAACTGCCCTTAATTAATATGGTGCGGGCTACTATAAAAATAGAAAATTCTAAACAAATGCCCTCAATTCCCTGTAATTCCTCACTTTTTGGCTTTTACGGGTTTGGTTTCCTGAGTTTCAATTTTTAAAAATCAAATCCCGAAAATTTCAGAGTTCCATACGGTGGACACTGCAAAACACAAAAGTACGGTAAAAATCTAAAATACGGCCGTATTTGGTAACCATGCATTCTACATAATTAGAAAAAATAATATCAGCCAACAAAGGGTCATGTTACCAATGATCTTAGATCACAACTACCTTACCTAAAATTATCATTCGATATTGGCATTGAAGAGATTTACTTGTAATATCTGTCAAACTCAAATCTCGGACCAAAGTATAATGAAACTGCAAGAAGCCATGCATCACTATGAACAACAACCAATGATAGCCAATCCTTTTATTGCATGCCATATCTTGCAAAATTTATACCTAGAGTAGGCTCATGAAGCTCTGGAGGGACCTCTTCAACAGGAAGATTGCCTTCCCATATCTCGTTTGGAAATCCATAAAGGCACAAATTATCCTTGTCTGTAGAATGTAGGCCACGAATTTGTTATACATATTAACTGTACGTACTTAAAAATCCACTTCAAAGAAGCTTCCTAGGATTTCTTTAGGGGTATATTTATTTCTTGATTCAATCTTGGTTGTAATTTCCTTTTCATAAAAAGAAGTTCAGGATACGATCTTAACTAATTAGGTAACACTTTTTAATGAAATTTTGGTTCAGGATAATCAGAAAGAATGACTCCTAGCAACTCATTTTTTCCTTCTTTTTGAACACTCTCTTGTGGCCTTTGTTTATAATGATATATCACTCAACATCTGAAATTTATAAATAATGGTAAATTCCACAAACTAAAAACACCCCGCATTCAGCATGCAAAACTAAAAAACTAAAAAGCAAAACTACTAAGAACTACGAAAAAGCAAAAACATCAAAATGTTCATCGAAATTGTTGAAACTCCCATCAAATTTTATTGCTTGGGAAAACGTCAAATTTAGGCCAGTGGCATGAATGACCAGAGAGGCCTTTCCCATAGGGGAATGCCTTCAGCGTAATAATTAGCACTTGTATTAAAAAGAGGAACAATAGTTGCATCGATCATAATGTATAAGAATAAGATGTGTATAATGTATTGAAATCACTCCAAGAGTAGAGGGAAATGTTGAGGAAATAAAATATCAATCTTGCAATCAATCAACCATTGTGTTAATAAGAGGGCCACTTCCATTGTGGTATTGTCAAGTTATTGGCATAATGATCATGATACATTTGAGATTATATGTTACAATGAACAAAACCAACTAACAAACATGAGATTATTTTCTTGATTGAATGAGGATTTTAGAATCATTGCGGGTGTTTCGAGATACACTCAAGAGGCATATTCAATTCTTGACTTTCGAACCTTAGTTCCTTACGTATAAAGTCAAATTTGGCATTGACTTATAAAATTTGTTTGCTTGGAGAAATGTAAAGTGACAAAGTTGAGACAAAATTCGTTTGCTTAGATAAATATAAAGTGACAAAGTTGAGACAAAATTTGTAGTTTGTTTGTCAAAGGATCCATCCCAACACACATTAGTTATTTATACTCATTGGGTTTTGATGTGGTTGTCATCGTCATCTCCCTCTCACATTATGGTTCGTTATCGACCCACTAGTATTAATTTTTCTCTACCTCTACAGATCCTTATTAGAATTATCTCTCAACTCCATTGATAGCCACTCACATCACCAACCATGTCCACCACCATCATTGGCATATGTGTCTCGAACTAAAAATGAAAGAGTGATGTACTTTGTGACACAAAAAGTTGTATTTTCTTGGGAGTGGAGAAGTGAAATGATGTCCATACCTTACTCTAAAGTTCCCATTGAAGATATTATTTTCACATAAATATTATTTTTGACAAGCATTAGACACACACACACACAATCTTTCCTGTGTACTAAGAACAAACAAAAACAAAAAGATAACACTAATTAGTCTTTGTGACATTGTTATGAGGAGAAGATGATGAAGAAAATATGTCATCTTAGAACACGGGTGGAGGACCCCACTGTGTGTAACATAAATGCAATATATAATGTTTTTTGTTCTCCCAAAATAACTTTTCAAAAAAGGCCATCTTTCATTAATGTACTCAAGAACTTAAGAAAGGAAGAGATCAATTATGAAATAGAGGAGATAAAGCCATTTCATGTAATTGGGAAATGAATGTAGTGGTTCCAAAAGGAACACATTTTTTTAACCTCTCTCATAAAGTGTTTTAGAAGGAATAAAAATAGTTCCAGATCTCCCCTATAGTTTTCAACTCCATGTTATATATTTTGTGTTTTCTATGTGGCTAATTTTAATATTTCATTTAACTTAATATTTTTTTCATCCTAGGATTTTCACAACACTTCAACAAGCCAGGGCCACTCACAATCAACTCAATCACAACTTTATCATGTCCATTTTGCTAGGTCCCTCCATGGGAAAACAAAAAAGGTGAGAATTCCACCAATTTTTGACTTGCATATATGAATTTTCTTTCTATTTTTCTTTTATGGATCCCTATTCTCTCGCTCTCATTACAAACGATAAGAACACATTTCATTCGGGCATTTAATTTACTCGAATCACATGGAAAAATCATGTTTCCCATATTTCACATATAGGTATTGTAGTCACAAAATCATACACTTTAGACATTATTTATCCCGGTCTCATACTACTATTTAGAAGGTTCTTGAGTGAAGAAAGTACTAATTAACCCCTATATTTTGGCCATCTTGTTTTATTTTATTTCGTCATTATCGACCTCTTACACCCATATGCCCAATTAGCTTCTATCATCCCGCATCATTTTAGCCTCGATTGGGGGCCCGTGGTTGTCGTGGTCCTCACCAGGGGTGCCTGTGTCCTCTTTGCACTTTCCCGCTACTTTTTTGCTCTTTCTAGCCATTTGAGGTCTTTATCTTTCTTGTGGTCGACCTTTTCGGGGTTAATTATGAAATTAGACCAAGAAAACCCTATAAATATAAAGTTATGAGACCATAATGAGGGACCTAGCATCACTTAATACTATCACTCATCTAGAGTTGCATCCTTCTATTGAATTGGAGATCACTTGCATCCACATAGCTCCATCATCAAGGCACAAGGCTAGGAAATTTGTATCAAACTTCATAGGGGAGGGATTATATTCTATTCCATGCACACATACTATTACATTTTATACATTTATTTATTTCTCGCTACTTCACAAAGTGTGACTGAAACAAGAGCACCTAGGGCACATTATGCACACACTCACCAAAACTACATTTGGGTTTGAAATGTAGTGTAACTCTCAATTAGTAAGCCCACCGTTGTGGAAGCTCAAGTCATTCTGATCCATTTATTTCCATATTTAATTTTTTAGGATTTTGATAATTCTTTTGGTATTTTGCAGTCTCTCTCATCATCATCTTGGGTTATTGGCGACATCCGATGCGACACACAAAGAAGGTTCCAGATAATCTCCCAACCATGTGAAGACTAGTTCACAACTTATTCATGACCAGGTGCAAATATTGTAGACCAGAGTGCTCACAGTGCCCCAGTCCCTCTCCAGATGCTCTAGTCTAGCTAGATCCTCCATATCCATCCTTTTTGGGACTTCGCACACGATCAATCCCGCTTTTGATTTTTCTAGTTACCTCTGCAACACAGTCCCCATGAACATCTCGCTACTCGGATGAGTTCTTTCCTCTTCCTTCTTACACATTAGGGTTAACATTTCCTTTTGCATAGTTACTTAGATCATTTACATAGTTTCTTTACTACATTTATTTACTTTATTTACATCTTCGGAGCTTAGATTAACTATCCTCACACTACATAGTTTAGTCAATTTTAATTAATCATTTTAGTGAACCCGTACTCGATCTTCGCGCTCAGGGTCCTCATTTTTCCTCTATCATGGGTCAATTTTATTTATCTGATTTACTTAAGAGATATCCCCATTTCCAAGCTGATTTACAAAAATCTCTAGACACTAGCTATCTTGATGACAATACGCCACCACACGAAATAAGTCCTCTATTCGATCATTTATTTGACGACCCTAGTCCTAGTGTTCCTCAATCTAATCAACCCCTATTGGACTCAATTCAAGCTCTACATGATTTATTCCAAGATAAATTTAAGGTCATGGAATCCACAATCACATCTCTTAAATCCAAAATTTAACAGCTTAAGGATGCTTCTTAAGCACATGTTTGTTCTCCTTCTACATCTCATGCTATGTATAACATGTGCTCATATTAGTGAGCCTCGAGTCATACCATTACCTTAGCCTCTCATCTTGGATAGTAATGCTAAGAAACATGAAATTCTCAATCAGCTCCTTAGTCATTAGTTGATCACACTACTTCCTACTGATTACTATCCTCCTTATCGATTAGTAAAATATCACGGTCATCCATATTGCAATTATCATCGAATCAATGGACATAATGAAAAAATTTACATGCTTTGCAATGAAGAATAAAATATCTTGAGTGTTAAGGTTTATTTCATTTATCCAACAATATTCTACTACATCCCCATCTATAAATGCTACACCCACATGGGATCCTAAATTTTCTTCTTCTTTGGTTAGTCACTAGCCTCCTAAACAACCACCTATGAAATCACCAAGTCAACATAATCAACCACCTATCAAAATTAGTTTGAAACCTCCTCCCACTAAGGCATCTATTGTATTACCAAGTCAACCTAAGCAACCTCCTTTAAAAATCAGTGCAACTTGGCCTCCTCTCCAAAGTATAAGCTTCAACCTATTACTTTCGTCAAAGCAACTAATCCTCCTATTAGTAGTTATGACGCATTGCAAATTCCACCACAATCACATGGTCCTCATGTTACTTTTGCTAACCATGCTTCCACCATTAAACAAAAAATTGGTATTTGGTAGGTGACTCTTGTCACTCTACCATCCTGAAAACACATTCATATTCTTATAGTTCTTATATGACTATTGAGGGGTTTGTTACAATAAAAACCTTGTTTCACCTTACATTGGTATATCTATCTATTACACAACCGCTCATACATACATCCATCTATCACTCACCACACATACCATACAATTTATCATTATTTATAAAAGGAACCCGAGATCATACCAAACCAAGAACACAGATGCTAATCAAACACCACGATCAATAAGATGAAAGCAATTCGCTAGAATAACTTTACACAAAACCTTTGCAAACAAATGAGCAACAATATCATATATTATTATGGAACTCAATGAAATACAATGAGAATGGGCCTTGCTTATATAGGCAAGGAATAACAATCTAAGAACCAGTCAAGGTCATAGATCAAACCATAAATCATGGAAAGAACTAGTCATCAAAGAACTAGTCAAGTTCATAGATTTATGAGAGAACTAGACATCAAGGATCTAGTTAATACCATAGATCTAGGAAAGAACTAGTCAATACCATAGATCAAAGAAAGAACTATACCTAACAACTAGATAATATCTCCTAATAAATAAAAATAAATATCCACACACATAAGTGGGTGAGGATAAATACAATAAAGGTAAATAATGTACCTAGGTGAACATGAGCTAAGGTAAATACCTACTCTAACACCCCCCCTCAAGTGAAGCTAGGGGCCAAAATAGAAGTGGCATGTCCACAATATGAGTCCCAACAACTAGGCTTGATGAGGTACTCATGTACAATATATCCATGAAGAAATATCGAACCAAAATAAGGAAAGAATCCTGCTATAAGGAAAGAGAAGAAGAAGAAGAAGGAAGATGTTCTCACGAACACCCCCAAGAACAACTTTTGAAACCCCAAGCATTCCATGCAACTCAAGGTAGCGAGGTGATGTAAAAGGCTTCATAAAGATGTCTAGCAACTGTTGCTAAGTCGGAAGGTACTCCAAGAAAAGAACTCCATCCTGAATGTGCTGCTGAATGAAGTGGATGTGTATCTCGATATGCTTGGTCCATGATGCTCAAATGGGTTGCGAGAAATGTGAATTGCACTTTGGTTATCACACCAAAGTACAATCGGTGAATCCTATGGGAATCCAAACTCTGTCAATAATTGGCGAAGCCAAAGAATTTACTGACTTGTTGTAACTGCTGCCCTGTACTCTACCTTTGAAGATGAAAGTGCAATAGCCTGTTGCTTTTTGCACACCCAAGCAACGGAGAAGAACTAAGGTAGATAAGATAGCCAAGTAAGTAAACACCTATCATCAATAGAACCTTCCCAATCTGAATTTGTATACCCAACCAATTGAGTAACCCCCTAGTATAGTGTAGGCCAAAGTGGGAAGTTCCCAGTAAATAACGCAAAAATACTTTTAGCACACTTGCCAATGACTACTATGAGGAGAATGTGCAAACCGAGATACAAGCCCTACTACAAATGAAATATCAGGGTGAGTATGGGTCAAGTACATGAGACTCCCAACCAACTGCCTATACAACGTAGGATCACAAAGTGGTGTGGTACATGTGGATGTAAGAGTAACCCTATACTGAAAAGGAGATGGACTTGGCTTGCAATCAGCCATATCAAAGCGCCTAAGAATATCATGGGTGTACTTTTGCTGACTCAAATGAATCCCTGAATCTATCTAAGAAATATCAAACCAAGGAAATAATGTAATAGCCCAAGATCTGTCATGTCAAACTATGTGTAGAAAGAGCCCTCTGAATACGTTTGAATGTGAGAAGAAGAGCTTCCAATAAGTAACAGATCATCAACATACAAGACAAGTATCACAATATCCTCACCAACATGCTAGAGATACACTGTATGATCGAGTGGCAACGAACAAAACCAATAGATAGAAGAAAAGAATCCATCTTCTCATACCAAGCCCGAGGGGCTTGTTTGAGACCGTAGAGAGACCTTCGGAGTCGACAAACAAGAGAAGAATCCTGAAAAAATCCAGCCGGCTGCTCCATATATATTTCCTCTTGTAGATCTCCATGTAAGAAGGCACTCTTCATGTCCATCTGGTATACAGGCCACCCCTGTGATGCAGCAATAACAAGTACAAGGCATACAAAATCCATCTTGGCAATGGGTGTAAAAGTCTCAGAGTAATCAATACCTTTGACTTGTGAAAAACCCTTTACAACAAGACGAGCCTTATACTTGTCAATGGACCCATCAACTACGTATTTGGTTTGGTATACCCACTTACACCTAACCATCTTTCTTCCTTTAGGAAGAGATACCAAATCCCAAGTATGATTCTTCATCAAAGAAGAATACTCAGCTGCCATCGCATCATCCCACTCCGTATCCCATGAGCCTTTGAAAATACTGTGGATCCTCATAAACTACCTGACACAAAAGTCCAAAACTAGTAGAATGTGCGTGATGATGCCTAGTGGGTGGAAGATCCTCTATGAAAGGTGCTTCCTCAGAAATTGTAGTACGAGCCCACTTAGGCATAATGAAAACATCAGTGGGAATAGGATCCTCAATGGCATCTATAACCTCCTCATCAATCTCCTCAAATAAAGGATCCTCAAGATGAGATGAAGAAGAAGAAGGAATGGAAGAAGATGAAGAATCATGAGGAGTGAAATGCTCATCAAATTGAACATGTGTTCAAAAAGAACATCATGTGTATCAGGATCTAAAAGACAATAAGCTCTCATGTCCTCACAATACCCTACAAAGATCAAGGGTTTACTCTTCTTATCCAAAGCTTTCATTTTCTTCTTTGGCACAAAGGCCCAAGCATGGCTCCCAAAGACTTGAAAAATGAGACATTTGGCTTAGTGTTGGACCAAGCTTCCTCTGAGTCAAATGCTCAAGTGCTCTGTGTGGTGTGTGATTCTGAATATATTTAGCACAATTAATTGCTTCTGCCTAATAGATAGGAGGTAAATCTCTAGAATGCATCATACAATTATCCATTTCCTTCAAATTTCTATTCTTCCTTTCTCTAAGCCATTCTATTGTGGAGTATGAGGAACAAAATGATGGTGAATAATGCCTTGAGTTGCCAAAATTCAAAAAAAACTCATTGCTGAAGTACTCCCCCATTATTAGTATGAAGGTTATTTATGCAACTAGAAGATTGTTTCTCGACCAAAGCCTTGAAGACTTTGAAGTGTGAAAAACATCACTTTTGTACTTGAGAAAATAAACCCAAGTACGCCTCAAGAAATTATCAATAAAATTAAGTGCATACTTAGCTCCATTGAAAGAGAGGTTAGGAAAACCATCAAGTCACTATGCACAAGCTCAAGTGGTGAAGAAACTCTCTTAGACAAATTCTTAGGAAATGGATCTTGGTGTTGTTTCCCTAATGCACAACCAGAGCAAACTCCCTCAAGACTAGAAACTCTAGGAAGACCATCTACCATACCATGAGTGCTCAACTCCTTCAAATATATGTAATTAAGATGTCCAAATCTTTCATGCCAAAGCTTACTCTCTGAATCTACATGAGAAACCAATCCTGTCCCTATAGAGGAAGTGTCATCAAAACCCTCAAAGTGATATAGTCTAGAACTATGATCAACAATACCCTAAGCAACAAGTGAATTTGGCTCCAACAAAGTTCGTACTTCTACCCCATGTGGTGTAAAAGTCACTATTTTCCCTTGACCAGAATGACAAATTTGATACACAGAAAGTAAATTTGTAGTGATGTTAGGAACATATAGTGCATCTTGGATACTGCCACCATCAAGTTATATATCACCTTTTCCTTTAATAGAAAGAAAGAAAGAATCTCCAACCTCAATTTTGGAAGTAGAACTCAAACCTAGAGAAACAAAAGACTCCTTAGAAGAAGTCATGTGATGAGAAGCACCAAAATCTATAACCCAACTGTCTGCAAGTAGTGACTGAGATCTCCCAACAACATTAAGTGCTTTGCCATGTTGATTAGAAGGAGGTGGAGTAGAGATAGAAATTTTTGTGTTTCTTGATTGCATCCTCTAAAGTTTACATTCACTTATAACACCTATGTTCTTCATGATTACTACCCCACAAAAAGACCATGAACGGCTAGACTTATTCTTGGATTTAGAAGACTCCTTTGGTTTTGAGTTGTTTTCTTTGGGTTTAGGAGCATTTTGAGATGGAGAAGGGGTGGATTTGGTTTTACTTTTTGGTTTTCCCTTGCCCTTAGGATTAGATGAAACTAATGCCTTTTGAGAGATGGAAGAATCAAGGTGAGACAATTTGGATTCTTCCCTAGTAAGTCTTTCAAAAAATGTTTCTAAGTCAGGCATTTTAAATGTGTCACCTAAGGCATCCATGCTAGAGAAAAAGGTAGAAGAAAATATTTGAAATGGTCCTCTAAACTAGGATAGAATCAAGTAAACACACTCTTCATCTTTCTTATCTCTTCCACTCCCCTTCAACTATGTCAAAAATGCTTGAACTTGGTAAGATAGTCTATAATCGTTGGAAAATATTCAGGATTAAGAGAGGTGATCTCAATTTCAAGTTGCATGGCTCTCATATGATCCACCTTACCAAATAAATCCTCCAATTTCTCCCATATTTTGAAAGGAGAGTCACATTTTTCCAAATGAAACAAAAGATTGTCACTTACATAAGTTCCTATCAAACCCATACACTCATCAAATTTGCACTGGTACTAAAATTTCTCATATTCTCTAGTGAATACTTGGTTGTTATGAAGAAGTTAAAGCCCATAATCCTTTCCACTTAATTATTGTTTCCATTCTTTGTTTCCATGTGTGGTAATTATGTTGTTTATGGCTCAACATGATCTAATGCAGAAGTAGATGCCATCCTAAAAAAATCACCAAAATAAATGCAAGAACCAAGCAATGCAACAAGACCCCTAAACAATGCACCAAGAGCCCCCCCAAATTTTAGCACTTTATAATGAGTGCGTGTTACAATATGGTACTTTATAATTATAGTGCAATTCTCAAAATAAATATTTCCAATGGAAAGAGCACGGAAAAACAAGTGCTTTTGTAAAAAACAACACTCAAAACCGAGTTACCGATCAAAAGTTACAAGCTTTTCAATATTATGCTCTACTATTTATTTTAGTTGCCACTAAAATAGAATAAAATGCTCTTGCTTTCACCACACAAATAAAATGAAAGGGGGCTGGAGTTAAGCACCTACTAGTAGGAATCACAAGCTTAAGCCCTCATACGACCATACCATATGACCAAGGGCTAAGGATTTTTATGGGTTTTCATAGTGATATATGCTTCAACTATAGGGTTCACACACACATCGTTGCTAAGTCGCATCTCATCACTACAACTACACATTCGCCACACAAGGCATTAAACCCACACTTCGACCATTTCCCGATGACACAATCTTGTTTATGGTTCATTCTTGACTACTAATGGGGTAAATAAAATGAACCTCATCAGTATACACTTACATCCACTCAAGGGGCATGCAGATCCTACCACTCCATCTTGCATTCCATTCCATCCATCCATAACATACTGCATATTATGGTTGCTTTTATTCTTGCTTAATTTTTCTTGTTCATGGTCACTTTATTACACATGCTGGTTAACTTACTTGTATGCCACTTATCTATATCATCCACACATGCGCGTTCATGTTTTTCTAGTTGTGATCACAGATACAAGTCTCTTACATGTAACATGGATTCTCGCCTTCTACCCTTCCTACACTGGTCACTGGGGGCATCCAAATTTGTCTCTCATAGGTGTTATTATTTCATTTTGTACTTAGCACTTTACATTACTTACTTATACATGATTTTGACATACTAGTTATCTTTCTAACATGTTAATGGGTGCTTCATGTGCAACATTTGTTATACAGGATATTTGTTTCTATACTTGTTTGTTATATTTTCTGCTATTGTTTTCTATTGTATGTGGGCCTTGCCCTTTGTTTAGTGTGCACACTTGTTTGTTGGTTGTGGCCATAATGGCCCTTGTGTGTCTTGTGACATCATGAGTGATGTCCCATGTTTATAGCCCACTTTGTGTGGCTTACGTTGTCTTCTTACATGTTTATTACATTGCTTGGTAGCTTTTACACTGTTTGCGTAGCTTACACATTGTTTTCCATATGTATGCATGTTTGTTTACACTTATATTTGGCTAGCCTTCTTGATTTGTGCGTGCCTTGGTTTCTACCAAGCACTTTCTAGGCATAGTTCATGCGGTTGGTCCTCTTTTGGGGCTACATTCTCCTATCAGCGATGTTGCATGCACCCCCAAAGAGGGGGCATCATTTGGAATTTTTACATACTAAAACAAAGATTCTACACCGGTTTGGTTCAATTATATACAATGAGTGGGTTCGAGCACCGCAAACCCCATACACAATGGATTTTATAGGACATGGTGTCTTTAGCATTTTGGGAAGAAATTACGACAAAGCTTGGAGGTTACAGGTGAGTATGCCTCTCTACACTACTTCAACTAGCGGCGTGATTGCCCAAAAACTAAGGATTTCGATATATAGATCTCTTCACACACATTCAAGGAAGTAGTTAGAGCTTGGAGGACACATAACATTTCCTCCCTACACTTCTTCGGCCTATGACGCGAGATTTCCCAAAAACTTATAATTTAGGATATCCTTCTACACACTCTCTCTCTCAACATGGATCAGGTGCACATGTTCCATTTACATTTGCATATTATTTTACATGCTTTCATATACATGCATATTTTACATTGCTTTTTACTAAAACATACATATTTGACTACTTGATCATTTTATCCTTATAGGTCCGGTCGTATGAGAAACAAGTAGTCAAATGGGGGCAACAACAACAATAATATCATCAACAACTACACTTCGCGACATCACACACTTTACTAACCATGCAGGTACATCACACACCGAAATAACTACACACGCGTTCTTCCCTAAGTTCACTCTCATCACTCTTTCTTTACACATTTTTCATCTTTAGTTTCCACGCTCCTCCATCTTTTTCATTCCATGTTTTGTCTAGTCCTTCAAAGACACCTTCTTCATCACTCTACATCGGCATCAAATATGCATCCCTATCTACTATATGTTACTAAGATTTCCACTCACCAACATAAAGTGGGTGAAAAATGTAGTCACAAAATCCTCACTTTAGACATTATTTATCTCAGCTCATAATAATTTTTAGAAGTTTCTTGAGTGAAGAAAGTACTAATTAACCCCATCTTTTGGCCATCTTTTTTTATTTTATTTCGTCATTTGCTGACCTCTCACACCCATATGCCTAGTCAACTTCTATCATCCCACGTTATTTTAGCCTTGACTCGGGCACCCAGATTAGTACCGGGCGCCAGTGGGTGCCTTGGTCCCCACCAGGGGTGCCTCGGGTCCTTTTGCACTTTCCCACTACTTTTTGGGCTCTTTCTAGCCATTTGAAATCTTTATCTTTCTCATGGTTGGCATTTTCATGGTTAATTACGAAATTAGATCAAGAGAACCCTATAAATATAAAGTTATGAGATCATAATGAGGGACTTAACATCATTCACTATTATCACTCATCTAGAGTCAGCATCCATCTATTGCATTGGAGATCACTTACATCCACATAGCTCCATCATCAAGGCACAAGGCTAGGACATCTACATCACACTTCATAAGGGGAGGGATTCTATTCTATTTCATGCACACATTCTATTACATTTAGCTATTGCTCGCTACGTTCACAAAGTACAAATCGCACAAGAGCACCTAGGAACACTATGGCTCTGAGGTCTTATACTATAGGTTGCATGCACTCCAAATGCCTATCTACTTGGCACATTTCCTTGGCTGCATTTCCTCGTGAGCCAAGCACACTCTATTTCTACACTTCTCTTCCTTCCATTTTCCTTTTCCTCTTTGTTCCACTTTTCCCTTGCGCACGGACCTTCTCAATGCGCATCCACATTCTTCCCAATAGTTAGTCATCTTACGCGCGTGCCTTACACTTGCTCCAAAACTAGCTAAGTCCTTGGCCATCTCACATGTCCCGCACATTACCTGTACAAATGATTGTGCCTTGACCATATGATTCTTCCTTTGGAATCTCTCCCATTTCTCCCACGCGCGCTCACCTTTACGCATGCCATTCCTCTGTTTCCCTCATGTGCTTCATCTTTCCACATGCATACCTTCATGTCTTCATCTACGCCATTCTATGCCACATCACCATCTGACAATCTTGAGTGTGTTACACATAACCAATTAAAGCGTGTCACTAGGCACAAAATCCTCAGAACAAATCAATGAGTGACATGTGGCAGAAAAAGACAAAGCATTTACACAAATTGGTGTTATTTCAGCTAATCAAAGACACGCCACGTGTTTCATGCTTAGCTCAGTGGCTCAAAAACTTATAAAATTCATAACTTTTGCATCACGATTCAGATCCTTGCTTGCCTTGTCTCATTTGATAGCTGTTGACACAAGCTATAGTGCTAGATATTCAAATTCAAATTCTTAGTGGATTTGGTAGGTGAGAAATGGGAAAACGTCTTTTTGGGCATTGATGAGAAAATCTGATTTCTCCAACCACTTGATTTGATTTGATCCACCTTCCTTCCTTCTCCAACATGCCAAATAGACTTGGGAAGCATGTTTGACATATTTACAGGTGGATTTACAGGAATTGAATGCTTCTTATTGGTGGTTGTATTTCAAATTTGGGTTTTCCTCCTCTTCTTATTCTTCCATCGATTCATCTATAAACGTAAGAGCTAGGCTCATTGTTAATGTTGGAAATTTTTGATCCTTAAGCTCTTTGCTAAGGAATCTATATCTTTGTATTATGAGTCAGCGAGACTTCTAGATCTGACTCTTGCATATAGATATTGGCCTCTCTCGCCATTATAATTGTCTGTGCATTTTTGGAAGTAATGGAAGAATTATTTTGTCGAAATTCTCTATCCTAACATGTTTGCATTCCTTATTCTTGCCTTCCTTTTGTATTGTGTGTTTTCTATGGTATCTTACATACCTTAGCTCCATTTTAGTTTTGTTTCATGAATCGATAGTGAAGTTACGTTCGTTTGTGCTATGCGTACTGAGCCTTCCCTGACGCCTTTTCTTTCATTTTCACTCAAAATAGATAGTGTTCATCCCTCTTTTTTTGGTGCTATCACCTCCCTTAGTTTAGTTTTCCTTTCTATTATCCTTCTATCCCTGGTCCCTTGAAATTATTAGCTTAGTTTTTCCCTTCCAACATTAGGAGTAGCATTAACAGTAGAAATATATAGAGGAACCAACCTTCTCTCGGAGATCCGTCTCAAGTGCACAAGGTCCCACAACTTGGAGATGGTTCCATTGTTGTCTCAAACAACTTAGTTCTCCTAGATCTCGAGACGTGGGTGCACATTTGAACTTGATATTATTTGGTGAAGAGGAATTTTGTGTGATCAATCAAGCTTTGCAAGAAACAACAAGAAGATTACACATCCAAGTTGTAGACAACACAAGATATATAAAAGAGAATACTTGAGTTTGGTGTGCATGTCACAATCTTGAAAACACAGGTCGATACTCAAAAGTAGAGAGATGTAGTTAAGGAATCCAAGAGAAAATTTCTAAAGTTTCTACAAAGTGAGCCCTTCATGCAAAGCTTCCTTCAAAGTGGCATACTCTAAGAGCAGATTATAGATTTACACCGAATACACAGTAATAATTCTTCTCAATATTCATATAAAAATCAAGTACACATATATAGGAGAGACAACTCCTATTTTCATGGAGTTTGACCAACAACTCTCCCCACTATTCTCTCCACACACTACTATGTACGTGAGTTGTTAAAACAACTCACAACAATAATATTCTCCAGATATTATTTTCCACCATCACGAATAAACTTAATGGAGCACTAATATTATAATTTCCTAACATTCCCCCCCTTAGTGCGAACATGGTAGAAAAACATCCACACGCTCCCTCTGCAGCATGCTCACCCCTGTGGCATGTCAAACTCTGTGACTCATGACCTTGATCCAAAAGAAAGGCTCGCTCCTTCCATGGTTTTAAACAGGCTTACCACAAACCTTGACGTGACAGGAACCTCATCAATTGTCCACCTCGTGTGGTTTTCTGGATTCTCCCACAAACCCTTTCAAGATCCATGAACTGACTTACTCTAGTGCTACTGTTCATCACTATGCTTATACATCAGGGAATTATGTAGGAAACACAACTTGCATATCACAAAACTGCACAATAGAAGATATACAAAAAAATTTCACATTACTTCCTATAAGAATCGTAATGTTCTTAATCGTAGTCTCTGTCATTGATCGCTGCCACTCGATCTCGAACAACATAGAAAACTGCCACTGCCACTGGAAGCTTTCCTTGACTAAGTCATTTTGGGTGCAAAATGGGAATGGAACATTGGTATGTATTCCCCCCCACAATGTGAAATTCCACTCATATAGATACTGAGAAGCAAAATGCATCAAGAACATACTCCTGAATGGATCTTGCTAGTTAGGTCTTGTTGCACATGGTCACTAATGCTAGTGAATGTATTCTTCTAGCTGACCATCTTCCAAAGAAGTACGGAAGTCAGAGGACCAAGTCAGTCAGAGGATCACCGATCAATCCATCATCGCGCTCCAACACAAATTTTTTCCAACATCCATCAAATACCACACAAAACAGAACACTTTGCAAATCAAGCACACTTGAGAAAATGGAAACCACACTAAAATCATATACTCACACCATACATATGCCACCACAGCCTTCTCGTAAGGGCCCGTCATTGGTGATCGAGAGAGTCGCTGCTTCGACCTCCTTCCTCCGATGCCTCCTTCCTCCATTGACAGGATGTTAACTCAGCCGATGTAATAATGAAGTTCATTGTATAATTAATCCCCAACATGGATGTCGTGGTACAAGTGAAAATGCATCCACAACATGGATGACTTTTACTTAGCTATAGTCACACAACGATATGGAGGACTGACAAACATTTAGGTATTAAACCACACTATTTAATTGACAAATATAATACAAATGGGACCAACTACTATTGCAAATAATATTTGGTACAATGAACAAAACATAAAGGCTAAATAAAACAATAATTGACTAATAACTCAAAAACGCTAATTGAAGGAAAATGGATAGATCTTTCCCTGAGATTGTGGAATGCTTTTCGAGAATCAAGCACTCAACATTTCAATGCGCAGTCTGTGTTTATTGGATCTGGGGTGAGCATGAGCTTGGTGTTTGGTCTAATACGAATGCCAAAGTCTGCACAGCTGTCCCAAGAAAAAATAATGATGCCAATCAAAAATTCAAACAAAATTGGGCAACTCCCGAGACAGAGAAACAAATCTGCCAGCGGTCTGAGATTAACATTTTGATGTGCCTGCGTTGGAGAGATCATGAGCAGTGCATTTTCCTTAGCAACAACATAATTTGTGGATCGAGCTAATGCAATTCCTCTGCGAAAAAGGGTTTGAGCTATGTTGACCTGGCGGGTGTCTCCACGTCGAGTTGTATCCACCCAAGTAGATACGCACAAAATTATACTGTGGTCTTTGACTCAGAAAAAACGTCCTTGGATCAGGCAAAACACGTGGCATCAAGGATGAATAATTTTGAATCGAGCATTCACAAATCTATATTCTGCCACCGTTCCAGACTGAAGCCTTTCTTTACAGAAATATCTCCACAAATCACATAAACATTCAGTTGAGATTGCAGAAATGCAAAATGCATATACACCAAAAAAATGGAAAAGTCTGTGGTAGACGTGACTGAGGCACCAAGGATGGTAGATATTTACAGAGCCGTGGAGTGACCAGTGAATTCTAGGTAAGATGGAGATGGCAAAATCTTAATGATTCACACTACTTAATCACGTATGGCTAAAAACGACTCTCATGGTAGGATTATCACCGCTCTGATACCAAATCTAAGAGCAGTCATGATTTACACTGAATACACAGTAATAATTCTTCTCAATATTCATATAAAAATCAAGTACACATATATAGGAGAGACAACTCCTATTTTCATGGAGTTGACCAAAACTCTCCCCACTATTCTCTCCACACACTACATGTATGTGAGTTGTTAAAACAACTCACAACAATAATATTCTCCAGATATTATTTTCCACCGTCATGAATAAAATTAATGGAGCACTAATATTATAATTTCCTAACACATACACCCCTCCTTTGGTAGGTCAATCCTCCATGCCACTAAGGTCCCTGTCTCTATATATGAACAACCAAGAAAGGATGTTGTCGTGGCTCAAATGTACAATTCAATGGTCTTTCATTCAACATTTTGGATCAAATGAAAAGATAAACATAAATGTCACAATGTGGGATGCCCCGACCATTCCTTCTCGGTGTGAATTGTTGCATGAAGCTCGGCTCAACTTCCACACATTGACCTAACTATACGTAGAAGTCGCACACTTGGTCATATCTCGCTAAGAAGAGGAAAAGAAAGTAAGGTTATAAAAACCCCACCCTTCTATATGTCCTTAATCACATGTAAACATCATTTCCATAACTACATGATTGACTCAGGCACCTTTACTTTATTCATGTCGAAGAAAATTACTGATGTCTTAGGTCTTAAGTATAGCCCTTTGAAAAAATGAGTCTTGCAAATTGATGGTTCAACTATCACTACCATAGGAATCATCAAGGATCTTAAATTAACCCTCTATGCATGTCTAAGCCTCGCAATAACTCAAGAAGTGTCAATAATTGATCTCGCCCCCTCTGTTTTCCCTATGTCTACAAAGGATTTCACTACTAAAGTAGGTGGTTACTTTTCTTGATTGACCCATATGTTACTCAAGACAAGGTATGGTACCCAATTTACCATACAAGTTGAGCCAATATTTTCCTATCATGTAGAGTCATATGTCACATCCCCTCTCCAAGCCAATTATTTAATTCAAGAAGAACAAGTTTCGTTTATGAAGAGTAACCTCTTCCACCTCCTATTCCCGATCTAGTACTTCAGAATGGGCAAAGAGACACCATAGATTTGATCCATATGCTGAGGAGTTGGAAGATTATGAAACTGGGCTTGGTACCTACTGTATCCTTAAAGAAGAAGTTGTGTTGCTACACATGCTCAAGCAAAGTGAAGAGAACCGTGGTCTATAGAATTTATACTTTGATGGATCTAGAAGCAGAAACAACGCAGAGCATGAGTTGTTATCATTTCCCCTAAGGATGAAAAATTCTTCTTCACGCACAGTTTATAGTTTACATGTTCTAAAAATGTGGCAGAATATGAAGCACTGGTGTATGGTCTGCTTATTTTTTAAAAGAACAAGATTAAGGCGTTGCAATTCTTCGGGGACATGGAATTGGTTATCCATCAGGTCACCAAAAAATGCATGATAAAGAATAATCTTCTCAAAGCTTATAAGCACAAAGTTTGGGACCTCCTTGAGAGATTTGATGCTCTAAATTTGTAGGTGGTGCCACACCAAATTCATAAGGAAGCTGATCGGATGGCCGTGCTTGGTTCTGCAGTCCTCCTCTCATTGAGGAATTTGTCAAAGGAAACACTCAGACATCAATATGGTGATTAGAACATCCATTTTAGACAACAACATCAGCTAGAAAGTGTTTGAAAGTGATGCGTAGATCATCTAGTTCATCCAGAATGAAGTTGAGTTCTCATCAAACATGCAAGCTGACTTGCATGATAGTTATGGTGACCAAGTGATTCAACTAAAAACAAAAAAGTTTCCTAAAGGGCTGGTCACCTTAGAGAAAATGTTTATCCTTGATGATGAGTTCAAGGGTGAAGAAAAGCATATATGTGCCACATAAGAAGATTGCTCCCCATTCACTATTGCACGCGGGAAGGAGTTACTACTTAGTAAAGCTTCCGCACATGATGAAAATCAGGCCTTCATTTCTCTCTATCAAAAATACATCAATATCTTCTCATGGGAGTATGAAGACCTCAAAGGTTTTGATCCAAGTGTTGGTCAACACTCTATTGACCTTGATTCTCGCTATTAAGCCTTTTAGACAAAAACATAGGCTCGTCAACCCAACGATAGAGCCCTCATGAGGAAGGAGTTATCCAAACTCATTAAGGTGAAGATTATTTTTCCCATCAAGTACTCTACCTAGGTCACGAATCTAGTTCTGGTGTGAAAGAAGAATGGTGAAATCAAACTCTATGTTGATTTCAGAGATTTGAACAAGGCATCTCTAAAGGATCATTATCCTTTGCCTTCTATGGAGTAGATTCTGTAGACTATGGTCAATGCACAAAGATTCTCAATGCTACATAGATACTCTGGGTTCAATCAGATCCTAGTCAAGGAAGAGGATCAATTCAACATGATGTTTACAACCAAGTGGGGGACATATGCATATCAGAAGATGCCCTTCTATTTGTTAAACACAGGTGCAACATTTTAGCACACCATGGATATTGCATTCAAAGGATATATCAATGAGTTCATCTTGGTCTACCTTGATGATATCACAGTCTTCTCAAAGAAAAGCGTGGATCACATAGCGCACCTGGAGAAATTCTTTGAGAGATGTAGAAATTTTGGGGTGTCTCTTAACCCCAAGAAATGCAATTTCGCCAGTAGCTCAAGGCAAGCTTCTAGGCCATGTGGTCTAAAAGCATGACGTCACAATTGATCTTGAGCGTGTTTCCACCATCCCATCCCTTTCCTTACTAGCACAAAAAAAAGCCTTACAATCCTTCCTCGGAAAAATCAACTTTGTTAGGAAATTTATTCCTAACTTCAGAGGGATCTGGTAAGGCCCATCACCCTCATGCTCAAGAAGGACATAACCTTCAGATGGAAAACAAAAGGAAAAGAAAGCTTAAAAGATCAAGCAAGAAATTACTTGCGCGGCAACACTCATCAACCTAGATTACTCAAAGGATTTCATCCTTTATGCTTATGGTGTTGGTGCAAGTGTTGCTACTATCTTGACATAGGAAAATGAACAAGGAATGGAGAAACCAGTGGCTTTCTTCAATCGGACATGAAGGACTATGAATTAAGACACAATTACATGGAGAAACATGTCTATGTCATCATGCATGTGCTCAAGAAGTATAAAATCATGCTCTCCATAAATCATATTAAGGTGTTAGTTTCACATGCAAGTGTTAGAGACTTCATCATGGGGGCATAAATCAACGAGAAGAGAACCCGATGGGTAACCAAAATCATGGAGTATGATGTGACCATCAAAGCCACAAAACTAGTGAGAGGTAGATCACTGCAAGAAAATTTATGAGGACACATAGAATGAATCGAGACTTCATTATTTCTTGATGAAGAACTCCCATGCATTGAACTTGAACAGAATGCAGATCCTGGCATGCATAATTGGATGAAGGACATGATCACATTCCTTTTCGAGGGCGCATATCCTCCTGGTTTAAAAAAGCAAAGAGAAGGCATATGAGGTTGCAATCTATCCCATATATGCTTAATTGATGGTATTCTCTTCAAGAATAATATTGATGGCGTGATGATAAGGTGTATCGATGATGCACACACTAAAAGGTGTTAGTTGAATTTCATGATGAATTCTCTAGTGGACACTTCTTTGCCAAGACTACATTAATGAAAATCATAATAGCGAGGTAAATTTTGGCCTATCCTATTTGCGAGATGCACATGAGTGGGTCAAAAATGCAAGGAATGGGCTTTCTTTGTAGAAAGAAGAGATTGGTAGCGCTTCCCCCTCGACCAATCCAAGAAGATCAATATTTTTTTCAATGGGGTATTTACTTCATAGGCATGATAAATCCTCCTTCAAGTGCTAAATATAAGTGGGTGATAACAACTATGGACTACTTCACCAGATGGATAGAAGATGTCTTTCTCAAAGAATCAACCGAGTTTTCATCCTTGAATTCCTCGAAGGTATCGAGACAAGGTTTGGCATTCCTCAAACCATTATCTTTGATAATGAAAATCCTTCCTTGCACTAAAATCACTGATTGGGCTCTAAATTTGGGCATCTATCTGAAGACTTCTTCCAACTATTACCCTCAAGGAAATGGTTTGGAAGAGTCAACAAACAAGAACTTGATCAGGATCATGAAGCACACAATGAATATCAACCAAAGACAGTGGCATACAAAGGTCTCACGCGCACTGCAAGGCGGATAGAATCACAAAAAAATAATATGAACTTCTCCTTACAAGCTTGTCTATGGCAAGGAGGATACTCTTCCTTTGATGCTTGAGTTGAACTCATTAGCATTTTCCCAAAAATGGAATTTGAAGGTGTGGACCAGAGAGAAATCAGAATGGCAGAGCTGATTAGTCTTGAAGAATCAAGGAACTTTGCCATGATCAAGCTAGAACAACATCGGAAAACAAAAAAAGAAGTGGTTTGAAAAAAAGGCTAGGCCTCAAGCTTTCAAAGTTGGGGACTTGGTCATGAAATGGGATGCTGACAGAGCTAAACCAGGGCACCATTCAAAGTTTGATGCACTTTGGAGTGGCCCATACATCACTAGTTCATCGGAGGCTAACTCTTTCGAGTTAACTCATCTCGATGGCGGTGTGCTACAAATCCCAGTCAATGGGATATATCTCAAGGCCTTCCATTGAATTGCTACATCATTTTTGTATATATTAGAGTAGTTTCAATTCCTCCAAGTGCGTTGGGTGTACATTGTTTGTTTATACATAGTTCTTTCTTCTCATGTGCTTCTTGTGCGCACTCTTCTTTTGCTTGCAAGATTTCAAACTTGTCAAAGCATTTTTCAGCAATTTGTAGGATTAAGAAAAATTTCATAAATGATTCTTCAAGTGACTTCAGGGGTAGTCCTTCAAGATCCAAGATCATTGATTCATGATTACATAGAATAATCCATGCCCAATGGATGCTATAGGCTACTCGATCTCCTTCATATAGCGGAAGATGGCCTTGAAAGGCACCAAAACTATTATCCAAATCACTCTCCTAATTATTTAAACAACTTACTTTCACACTGCGGCTCTGAGGTCTTATACTACAAAGTTATGCACACTCCAAGTCTCTACTTGGAACATTTCCTGGTTGCATTTCCTCATGCACCAAGCACGGTATGTTTCTATACTTCTCTTCATTTCATTTTACTTTTCCTCTTTGTTCCACTCTTCCTTGCACACACCTTCTACGCATTTTCCTTCTTCTCAAAAGTTATTCATCCTACACACGCACCTTGTACTTGCTCCAAAATTAGCTAAGCCCCGACCCTCTCATGTGTCCAGTACATTATCTTACAAATGATTGCACCTTGACCATATGATTATTCCTTAGGCATCTCTCGCCATTTCTCCCATGCATGTCACCTTTACGCACACCATTCCTTTGTTTCCCTCCCCGCGCTTCATCTTCTACGTGTGCATACTGTTGTCTTCCTCTACGCCATTTTGTGCCACGCCATCATCTAACAAGCTTGAGTGTATTCATGCAACCAATCAAAGTATGC
The DNA here is from genome assembly GCA_018340775.1 of Taxus wallichiana var. yunnanensis. Taxonomy (NCBI): domain Eukaryota; kingdom Viridiplantae; phylum Streptophyta; class Pinopsida; order Cupressales; family Taxaceae; genus Taxus; species Taxus wallichiana. The sequence goes on along the minus strand of CM031243.1, from coordinate 707,276,673 downwards.
CCACTGAAATTGGTTTCTCAATTTAGTGTCCCTCACATTCGTTTTAGGTAACCTGGGGCACGTTCACGTCACCAACTATCCCCTTGGGATATTATCCAATTTGTGATTTAATCACTTATTCCAAATTTAATTCATCACATCACATCTTACCCATGAGTAATTAAATAATTAAATATTTAATTACGCTTCTTCCCATGCATCTTAATCACTTATCTACCCCAAATTTATTCTACCCATGTATCACATCCATTTTTTAATCTTCCCTAAGCGGGATATTTCCCGTGGTCGGGATAAGTCTTGTCTTTCTCGAATCGATCAATTTGGCCATCTCGGGAGTCTTTTCCGCGATCGGCGCCGACCCATATGGTCGGCGCCGATTTTCTAGGAGCGGCGCCGATTATAAAAGCAAGCCCAGAACTCAGTTCTAGGGGCGGAAAAATCGAACCGAAAAAGAGACGAACGAGCGAAAGAAAGCACTTACGCACGAACAGAGAGCGAGAAAGATTCAGGTTGCAAGAAAGGGAGATCTTTTTAGCATCAATTGTCTCAGTTAGGGCAGATCCTGTCCTAATCAATCCCTGAGAGGAGCACCGTTACTCTGCCCGTATCATATCAACATCATACACCACCATCTATCATCTGGTGACTCTGTTCCAGCGTCTCTCCATCTTCGGCACATCTTGCAGACTACATTCACCTTCCAATCCCCGAATCTCATCGCGCGATCCCGATTGATCGATCGCCTTCGATTGACGCCGATCTTATCCGATCGGCGCCCGATCGGTCGATCGGCGCCGATCGCGCCGATCACATCTCGCGATTCCTACCGATTTTAAAAAGTGCGCCGATTTTCTGCTGCGAGCGATAGGTAAAGGTCACAGGTAACACAAATCCAGCATTATTTCACAGTTCCTGTTTTTACGTACTTTCTGTCTACTGTTCAGTTTCTGTTTTATTACTGCAATCAGAAAATCTAGTCTTTATTTACATCTTTTATCATGTATGCTTCTTTTCTTTATTGAAAACGTGGACTGACATCCGCCAAGGAAGTTTATCGCTTCCCGGACCCGCTTCTCGGGCAGTCCACCCAAATATCTTCTAACGCCATCTTTTTCTGTCAAGCATCGGTGTTTTGCAGGTTATTCGGATCTATTGTGTAAATTGCTCGTGTGCGCCCGTCTTGTCTACATCGGCTTCCTCATCCGTCTACATCTTCATCAGGTATCGATTTCATTGGAGTTTTTCAGGGTTTTTGTGTTTAGTTTGGTGCATTAACTTGGACAGGTAACAAGCGCGAAATTCTTGATCTACATTCTGGCACGCCCGGTGGGACCCAACCAAAGTCCCTTATTGGTAAGTTCATTTCTTTTCTAGTTTTGAACTTTGTTCCTTTTCTTCACTGATTTCTATCAGTCCTATTTGAGCATTTCTGTTCATCATTTCAATCTTGCTTTTTAGGCGAAATCATTATCTGGAAATTTTTCTATTTTTAGAAATTTTTTCGTTTCACCATTATCTGGATGTATCTTTCCGGATCTTGTTTGTTGTTTGCTTGATCTTTTCTTGCGGAGCACTTTGCTTGCTCGTGGGATTGTTCGAGGGGAAGAGCTCAACAACGCGCTTTTTGAAGTCCACACACCTTGGAGAGCTAAACCTACAGGTATTCCTCTTTTTCGGTGTTTTCTCTTTTTTTTTTTTAGGATTTCTTTGTTGGTTATCTATCACATCCAAATACTTCAGTTTTTTTTGGTGCTTAAAAAGAACTTAATCGCATTTGGGAAAGAACTTGTTTGACTTGTCTTCATCGAAATCAAACATTTCGTTTTAAGTGCTTAAAAAGAACCTTTTCTTTGTCATTGCTGCATGCTTTTTCATCTAGTCTTAATTAGGTTGGAGAATTGATCAAAATCGGTAGTGACACTATTTGATTTTTATTTTTCACCCTTGCACACAAAGCCAAAATCACTAGGTATAAAGCATTTAAACAAAACTCCTTCCCAGCCTCGCCTACTTGGAAGTGATATCCAGAGGAAGAGCCTACGTGGTACTCGGCCGCGCTATAAATTCACGGAAGATTTTGGTATATATTGGCAAAGCACCCGACTCCCTTATCGCAGCGGTGTGTGAAGTGCGGGGGTAGGCCCCTATATCAAGCCACGTACCGGTCTTTTACTGAAGTGCCTTCGGGACTCCTTACCACACATTACCCAAACCATCCTTAGTTTGGCTATCTGAGTAGTTCCTGTTCTAAAAAGCCTTCCCTAACATTTTCTTTTCTTAAAAGCATCAAAATTTAAAGGAGATAATCACTTGCGCTGCTTGAATTGTTTGTGCATTAGCTAGGACAATCTTCTTTCTTGCTTGCTTATGACGGTTATCACCCGGTCACAATCTAGGAAAATGGCCCAACAGGTTCCTTCTTCCTCCGAAATCACCACCAGCGTGGATGTTTCGGCACCCCTCCAATCTTCCTCGGGACCACTGTTAGTGGGTTCCCCCTCATGGTCGTATAATCCTTTCCATCAAGCCAAAACAATCCCATCACGTCCAGCTTCTCCTAGTCCATCAGAAATATCTTCTGACTCGGAGTCTATTCCTCGCGGGGATCCTGAATTTCAGGCTCTCCTTGATCGCAATCCGGTAGCCCTCATGGACTATCTAGTACACAAGTCGATCCAAATATCTGACCAAGACCCACCAATCCGACAAGTGTACAATTATCCTCGTGGATCATCCCAGGCCTCTTTTGAGCAGTTTGCACCATCTCTCTTGCCTCGAGCCACGGAGAAGGGCGAGGCCCCTATGCCTCCATTTTCTCTTCCACCTACCATGTCAACTAGTTCTCAATTAGTCTTACCTATCCCTAACATCGCAGTTACCTCGAATATTCCACAACCCGTTTCTGAGAGGTCTTCTGCCCTTGCTATGGTAAATGCGTCGGCACACCCGCACATTGCCGTCAATTCATCTATGCCCTCCATCGTTTCCCAAGGTCAATACCTCTTCATGAGCCAACCCCCTCCGAATAGTCAGTTGGCTCCTACTTCTCGTCCTCTAGGGGGTCTTTCTTCCAATATTCCAGCGACTGTGACATTCGCCCATCCTCTAGTATCGGCACCCTTGATACCTAATTCGGCAGTAGAAGGCCCCTTTCAAGTCTTGTTCCCCAACATGTCCAAACCAACCAACACCCATATTCCTCAATCTGTCCCTATTCAATCAACAAACATAGGAGTCCACCAATCACAGGCTCCATTCGTCACCCAACCTATATTTTCTCAACCACTTATTATCTCACAGCCTGCCTATACGCAAGCTACCTCACAACAAATACCTCACCAGGTGTCACCCAAAACACCTGGTTATTCCTCTTATCATCCTATCCAACAACAGATGAATCCCCCATTGACACCTCAACAACACCCACTACTTGCTTCTTATGTAGGACATACCAATGTACCTCCTCCCCAATCGGATGTAGTTCAAATTCTCTTCAAGAAAATTGCAGACTTGGAAGCCTCCACAAAAGGAGCCCGTCCTTCATACTCCTTTGAAGAAGTGTGCAATGAACCCATTCATCCTTCGGTGGCTTTTAAGCCTTATCCTCCCCAATGGGAACTTCCCAAATTCTCAAAATTTCATAGTCGGGAAGACCCTCAACAACATCTGCGAGCATTCAAACATGCTTGCTACCTTATCGTCCAGGACCAGGAACTCATGCTCCGTACCTTTCCTATGTCTCTAGCGGGTCCCGCTTTGGACTGGTACAATAACATCCCTCAACATTCTTTGTTTTCTTTCTCTCAATTGGCCCAGATGTTTGTTGAAAACTTCTCAATAAATATCGCGCATAAGATCTCAATCACAGATCTTTATAACATTCGCCAATTCGACGATGAGTCTATAGCAGACTTTGTCGCTCGTTGGAGAGGGATAATCAACCAATTGTCTTTCTCCCTTCCTCAATCCCAACAAATCGAGTTGTTCACCCGATCTTGTGCTAATCACATTTCTTCCACTCTAAGGATCCAAACTTTTCATACCTTTGAAGAGGCCTTTACGATGGCACGCAAACTTGAATCTCGCGCCATTGAACAAGGGAAGCTAAAACTTCGCTCCAAATCTAAACCAGATTTCTCTCGCTTTACCAAACCAAATTCTTCCCCCTCTAAAGATAAGAATCAAGGGTCCACAAATGCTATCGTATTAAAAACACCAAGAACCGATAGTACTCCTAATCAACCATCACGAAGAGACCCTTCATCTACTCGAAAAGGGCCTTCATCTTCTCGATCCTTCGCTCCATTGGGGGAATCATATGCCTCTATCTTAGAAAAAATGTTGGAAGTTCGCATGATCGAACTTCCACCCATTAGGGATATTGATGAAAGTCGAGAACGTCCTTTCTGGTATAGGGAAAACGATTTTTGCCACTATCATAGAACCAAGGGTCATGACATCGAGCGATGCCAGACTTTCAAAAACCTTGTCCAAAAATTCATTGATAAAGGCGAGCTTATTCTAGATAACCCAAATGCTCCCCCAAATCAAGCACTGGACGTTTTCAAACAACCCTTCCCCAATCATGCCCCAAATCATAATTCTTCGGAATCTCAAAAACCAAACACCCACATTATCAACTTCATTTCTACTCAAGAATCCGCTTCTGAAACCACGTCATCTACAAACGCAGCAATCGAATCAGAACCTCCTTCCTCTTCATCAATCACGGGAGTTCCAATATCTTTAGATAGTCCACCTTTGAATATCCCTACATTGCTAAACACGGAGTCATCTCTCTCCGCTCCTTTGTCCGATCTCCCATCCATACCCGAGACAGTGTCATCCTCATCTGTCTCATCATCAGACATTCTTTCAATGCTCGAGGCAATCACATCCCTCCGAGTTTCCACTACGGACACATCTACTTCCGTTGCTCCCATTCCCGCCGCAACTATGCCTTTGGTGAATGTACCCATAATTGTGCCGAACTTCGACGGAAGTGTCTTCGATCTTGACCCTTCCTATCTCTTTTCCTACTACATCAGAAGTTCTCCCTCCGCAAGGCACTCCTTCTTCATCACTCCCTTCTCCCATCAATAGTGTTACTTCACCTATTAAGGAAAAATCAAAAGAAGTAACACCAACACTTGCACACTCGATTCCTCAACCTAAACCGCGACAACCAAAATCTAACACTACACCATCAGTACCATCCCACTTGCTTCCTCCGAAAAGTTACAGTCACCTTATGCCGTGGAAGTTGTCACCATCCCTGAAAAAGGAAAACCCATATTTCGAACCATCAAGACCCTTGGTGCTCTTCCACAAAAATCTCTCTCTACGCCCCATAAACGATTGGATTTGCCCACTGAGAAGGCGTCTTCTTCTACACATCCATCAAAGTCATCATCTTCTTCTTCATCAACACCCCTAAAAGTAGACTTACCTACCCAAAAGATGCCACCTCTTCTATCAAGATCCTCATCTTCATTACCAAAAACCAAAGCACCCTATATTCCTCCTATTACACCTACCTTGAGGACTTCTTCCTCATCCGAATCAATATTATCTAAATCATCCGTAAATCCGACTAAGCAATCCCCTTTGTCTCCAAAGACCGCAAAATCTGTCACATTTCCATCCTCCTCAAAATCTATCTTAGGGGCTCCCCCTCCACCAAAGTCAATCATGTCTCATTTACTCCCATCCCAAGCACCCAAGACTGCTCCTCCAAATGTCCAAACAAATAAGAGGATCCCTAATAAAACTGTTAAACCTAACATGCAAGTTCTTTTACCTAGGCAGTCGGTTAATGTAAAAGAACCATCTTCATCATCTCCATCCTCATCTTCGTCTACCGGATTTTACACCGAAATCCTTCATCAACTTATCCAATCTTCATCTATAACCCTTCCTCCGATTAAACCATATAACCCGAAAGGAGTGAAACCTGCTTGGTTTAACTCTGATTTGATTTGTGCCTACCACCGTACTCCGGGTCATGATACTGAGGGATGTAAAGCTCTCCAAGCCGTTATCAAGAACCTTCTAGAAGAAAGTGACCTTTTGCTGGAGGAGGAGGAACAAGTACCTCCTGTCACCCTAGCCTCATCCGAACCTCAACCATCCATTCAGACCTCTAGTGGTTCCACGTCGCCCGATCTTCCACCCTCCCAAATTGACATGATCCATATCGCCACTAGAACCCAACGTTATCATAACCCATCTTCATCTTCAACATCTAGACCACGGGTTGTCATTTCTGCAGCCCCTGAAGGCGTGTCTCCTTCCTCATCAGCCCCACGACCCAAGGTCTCCATTCGTGCTGCACCTCGGACTCAAGTTCCCGTATCCGTTGAGGAGAGTGTCATGAAGCAACTCACCCAAGCTCCGGTCAAAATGTCTCTTTTTGACCTCATCCAATCCTCCCCACAACATCGCCAGGCTCTAATCGATAATCTGCGTCGCATCGCAGTAAATTCCGATGAGCCCCAGCCCTTCGAGTTGGTTGTTGGATTGAATGGTCCATCGACCGCCATTTCTTTTGAGGATTCAGAAATTCCTCATCTTTCTTCAGAGGATTTGGAGGCTCCCCTCTTCATCACAGTCCAAGTCAATAACACTGCCTTAAAACGTGTTATGATCGATAGTGGAGCTGCTCTCAACGTCATCTCCTCCCACACATTCGAACAACTTAAGTTACCAAAGAATGTGGTGTCACCTCCACCCTTCGCCCTTCGATCATTTAACGATCAGCTAGCAGTCACTCTAGGAACTGTGGTCTTACCCATCCGAGTAGGTAAGAAGCTGCTCCATGAACTCTTCTATATTGTCGAAGGAAAATTCCACTATAACATGATCCTCGGACGCTCCTGGATTCGCGCAATGCATTGTGTCCCATCCACCCTCCATCGATGCCTAAAATATCAATATGAGGGCAAAATATACACCCATCCAGGAGATCCTTTTCCTTCTGCACAATGCGACATGACCATTAGGTCCGCCCCTTTAAAAGAAAATACATCTTCTCCAAATGGGGCCTCATCTTCTTCCATGCCTGCAACCAAATTACCGGATTTACAAAATCTGGAAGAGACATTGCAGCGTTTCTCACTAGGGGAGCTTCCTCTCTTATCTTTCGATGCCCATCTCAAACCTAATGAGTATGGTAGACCAGACAAGCAACCTGAATATCAACCAGGTCTCGGTCGCATCGTCACCATTGGTTTGCCCAATCAACAGACCAATTTCATCTACGGTGGTCTTGATACACCTCATTATCGCCCGGATTCTCCTCCTAGAGCCAAACCTTACCTAACAGGGTTTGATTATCTACAGAATCCCACGTTTGCAAAAACTTATCTATATCGATGCGCGTGGAAAGGCTTTGGCCTTGGAAAATATGAACAAGGTATACATGATCTCAAATCCATTCCTACTCTCATGCCACATCAAAAATTTGGGTTAGGATTTAAACCCCTTTCAGAGGCCACCGTCACTATTCTTGATGAACCCCTTCCTACTAAGGAACCATCTTCTCCCACTAAATCAGAAGCATCACTTGATGTGGATGACGACATTTCCATCCCACCTAACTTTTTTTTTTGATCAATACCATTTCCTTAGGGCCGTTAGTCTATGAGACTAACAATCGGTCCGCTTCCATACCTTTAATCTTCCCTGAAATAGTTGGAGACGACTCTCCTACTATCAACACTATCCACTGTGCGGATGACGATTCTGTCCTCACCTATCTGGGGGCAGAGGATTCTTATCTCCCCAAGACTATTCCTTCTGACACGTCTACCCTTCTCAACGAAGCCACTATCGACCTTAATATAGGGACTTCTGAAGACCCTCGCATCATTAAGGTTGGCCAATCCCTTAATCCACAGGAGTTAGGGGACTTTACCGCTTTTCTTTCCAAACATCGTCAAGCCTTTGCTTGGTCATATGAGGATATGCCAGGACTCGATCCTGATATTGTGGTCCACAATATCGTTACCCTTCCCAACATCAAACCAGTCAAGCAAAAATTGCGTAAAATGCACCCTAGAGTAGCCCTTCTTGTCAAAGAAGAGTTACGGTAACTTGCTCGGCTAACTTCATCCCACCCATCGATTATCCGCAATGGGTGTCGAATGTAATACCGATAACTTCAAGGCTCACGGGAAGATTCGAATTTGTACCGACTTAGGGATCTTAATCTTGCCTGTCCAAAGGATGATTTTCCTCTTCCTAATATCGACCAACTCGTAGATTTAACTGCGGGTCATGAGATGCTTTCTCTTATGGATGGTTTCTCTGGATATAATCAAATCCTCATCGCACCAGAAGACCAACATAAGACTTCCTTCATAACTCCTTGGGGGACCTTTTGCTATCGTGTCATGCCTTTTGGCCTTAAGAACGCAGGAGCAACCTATCAACGAGCAATGACATACATCTTCCATGACCTCTTACACAAAACTGTAGAGGATTATGTTGACGATCTCCTCGGCAAATCCAAACGCCGTCAGGATCATCTTTTCATCCTTGCACCTCTCTTTGAGAGGCTTGTCCGCTTCTGTCTTCGTCTAAATCCAGCTAAGTGCGTATTTGGCGTTCTCCTGGTAAACTTTTAGGTTTTATCATTTCCATCGGGGCATTGAAGTCGACCCATGCGAAATAAAAGCTATCCTTGAGATGCCTCCCCTTCTAACCTAAAGCAACTCCATGAGTCTCGAGGGCGTCTTGATCGGTCGTCGTTTTATCTCCCAATTGTCGGACCGACCGTTGTCAACCTTTTCACCATCTTCTCAGTAAGAATGTTCATTTTGAATGGGATGAGCATTGCCAAAAGGCCTTTGATAATCTCAAAGCTTATCTTCTTTCTCCACTGTGCTTACACCTCCACGCGAGGGGCCTTTCTATCTTTATATCTCTGTGGTGACCATGCTCTGGGAGCCATGATTTCGCATCGGGACACTTGTGGTAAAGAACAAGGCTGTCATTACATCGATCGCACCCTCCATGAGTATGAAACACGTTACTCAAAATTGAAAAACTATGTTGCGCTCTCTTCTTTGCAACTTCTAAGCTTCGTCACTATCTCCTTAATCATAAAACTTACATTGTCACAAGTGTCAATCCACTTAAGACAATCCATGCAAAGCCTTATCACAATGATCGTATCACCCGTTGGCTTATGCTCATGACAGAGTTTGACCTCGAGTTTATCCCGCAAAAGGCTATCAAGGGTCAGGTTATTGCAGATCAATTAGCTGATGCTCCTCTTCCGGACACTCGTGACCCCCTTGCTCAATTCCCCGATGAATTTATCCAACAAATTGATTTTGGTCTATCTCCATTTAAAGTAAAACTCTTCTTTGATGGATCCAAATGCCAGCAAGGGGGAGGTGCGGGTTTCGTGATGATTCCTCCTTGGGGTATGCCTATCCCAGTCGCACACAAATTAAACTTTGAGTGCACCAATAATATGGCTGAGTACGAAGCTCTTGTCTTAGGTCTTCAAAATGCCATTAATCTCGGCGCTCGCCATATTGACATCTTTGGTGATTCTGAACTCATCGTTAACCAAGTCACGGGTGTCTATCAATGCAAGAATGATATCCTTCAAAAATATCGCGACATCGTTCTTGCCCAACTCCAATCTTTCGACAAGTTCACTATCCAAGCCATTCCGCGTACTGCAAATCGATTCGCAGATACCATGGCCTCTTTAGCCTCCCTTATCCCGCCTTTTACCGAAGACTCGCGTCTTTATGTGGCTGTGCAACGATTGGATCAACCATCTTATCTTGGGCAACTAACGTCAATCAATGCTGTCACAACCCATACTCAGGATGAGTGGTATCAACAGATAGTTGATTATCTATCTCATTCGGTCCTTCCTCCAGATTTGTCTCCCAATGGTAGAAGGTCTTTTGTCCAACGCGCCAATCGCTACACTATCCTAGGCGGGATTCTTTACAAGCGCGGCTTTGATGGTATTTTGCTTCGATGCCTCAAAACCCATGAATCATCTAAAGCTATTCAGGAGGTCCATGACGGTATCTGTGGTGGACATTTTAGTGGCTTAGCTGTAGCCAAGCGCATTTTACGTTTGGGATATTATTGGCCTTCTCTTAATCAAGATTGTTGTGAATACACTAAGAAGTGCATCAAGTGTCAGCAACATTCCAATCTCACGCACATCCCTAGTCAGGCTTTGCAACTGCGGCGGATTTGTGGCCTTTTTTCCGCATGGGGTCTTGATCTTATTGGTCTCATCAATCCTCGTTCTTCACAGCGTCATCATTCTATCATTACCGCCACTGAGTACTTTACTAAGTGGGTGAAATATCCCCTTTCTTCAACAAAGGCTAAACCCATAGTTGATTTTGTCTATCAACACATCATTTGTCGCTTTGGCGTTCCACACAAGCTAATCACAGATAATGGTAAGTCTTTCAAAAACGCTGATTTGCAGAATCTCTGCAATGCTTTCAATATCAAGCTCAGTTTTTCTTCTCCATACTACCCTCAAGCTAATGGTCAAGCCGAAGCTTCCAATAAAACTTTGCGTAATATCCTCGCAAAGGTAACTAGTCGAGCTGGTAGGGATTGGCATCTACATATCCCTTTTGCTCTCTGGGCTTATCGGACTAGCATTCGTACTCCTACTGGTGCTACTCCCTTCTCTCTCGTCTATGGGTCTGAGGCTGTCCTTCCTTTGGAAGTCCAAATCCCATCTCTCCGTGTTTCTCTCAGAGAATTTGTCTCCGATGAGGATTATCGTCAAAATCGTCTAGCACAACTGGAACTATTAGATGAGCGGCGTCTTAACGCTCTTGATCATCATCAGGTCTATCTCGAGCGTGTCAAACGTGCTTATAACAAGCACTTGCAACATCGTGACTTCAAAATTGGTGATCTTGTTCTTAAGGAAAATCAAAATGTCACTACACTCGAAAGAAGTCAACGTGGTAAGTTTGCTCCCAACTGGATGGGCCCCTACATTATCACTCATAAATATGGGTCTGGGGCTTATCGTTTATCTTCCATGGATGGTATCCCTGAAGCGGAACCTCTTAATGCCTTGCATTTGCGGCCCTTCTTCTGTTAAAATCTATCTTACACAAATCTAGTCGCAACTCAGATCTTCCATCCGTCCTAATAACTTGAGTCATTTACTTTCGTGGTGATTTGAAATTGTGTGGTTCTCCGCCTATTGCCTAAATCTACCTTAAGTATGAGTATCGCGGCTCTACTCATTGCACGTTTCTTTTGGATATGTTCCTCCTCATGGTAGGAATACCTTAATCACCACTTCATCTTGTCCCAGTACTATCTTCATCGATCTACTCGGGTCGTGAGTGCATGTTCTTCTATGTTCTCTTCCCCTCCATTTGATCTATCTAGGTCTAAACTCAGCTTCTTCCAAAAAGTTTCCAAAAAAAAAAAAAAAAAAAAAAAAAAGATGCTATCCAAAAAGATAGACTGATCCCTCGAAGGACAGCTATCCATACATTATCAAGTGAATCAAAAAGAAAATAGACCATACCCTCGAAGGATGGCTAGCATTAAAATTCACAATACAGACCGCTCCCTTGAAGGACGGCTGTTTCTCAAAGAAAAATTCAAGGCTTCTTGTAATTAATCAGCCTTCCAGTCAGTTTATAGCATCACTGAAAGACTTCCCGCATCGATCAGTCTTTCCATATTAAGCAAACTTCCCGCATTGATCAGTTTGCCTATCTGTCAAAGTCATGAAGCTGAGATTTAGGACCTTTTTGTCGATCATATGGAGAATCCTATTGCCCCACTATGGACATGTATTCTGTCCCTTGTAAGTTCCGACAAGATACTTACTTTTCTTTCCATTTTTATCCTAGATCTGGTTTGCGACTAGTTAGTGTCAGATTTATTTTAATCTTATATAGGGCCTTGTATGCTTGGTCTTTTGGTTTCCTTTCTGGATTTTATCTATGGTCGGTTGGGAGTCCAACTTATCATTTTCTTCTTCTCCGAGTATCTTCTCTTCTAAGTCACAGTTGTTTCCGCTTTCATCTTTGGCTCTTGTAAGGAGTATTCTCCATTTCTTTGTCTCGCAACCCTGTCAAATTGGCATTTCACATGTTAATTCAATCAAAATTTCTCTTCTATCTAGGTTCATCTTATCTATCAAAACATCTATCTGTATTCATTTCTCATTACAATTACATCCATATATCAAACACATTTGTCTATCTATCCATCAAAATATCGAAAAATACGTACATCTAAGGTACATTACATCTATCTATATCTCATCCATATATCAAACACATCTGTCTATATATCCATCACAATATTTAAACACATGTACATCCAAGTTACATCACATCATATATCAGTCTATATCTATCCAATCACATCTATTTTATCCACATTTCAATCTATCTAATCACATCTATTTCTATCATCCATCAGTCTATATCTCTCTAATCATATCTATTTTTCTATATCCATATATCCATGTATATCAAAATTACAAACATGAGTACAATCATATGACCAATAATATGATGAATCTATATATATACATGTGTGTTTTTACAAAAAAATGGGTGGCTTCGATGGGTGGCTTCCAATCGAGGCTACATCACTATACAAATACACAATCTACCAAGTCTCTATATGGTGAAATCAGAAGCGTGGAGGACACTATCTCCTCCACCCTCCTCTGCACCCGGCTGTCCCTCCTGACCGCCGCCTATCGAGCTCGAAGCACCTGCTGCTGGAGGTCTCGGCCCACCTCGGTCCCTCCCAGTGCTCCCTCCGCCTGAGGCTCCGCTCGCTGTAGCTGTCGCTCCTCTCCTCCTCGCCCCGTACCGAGGCACATCTGGGGCATGCTGCGCTAGAGCATCCTCATAATATCTCACCTCAGCCAGGAGAGACTGGTATGTGCTCAGGCTCACCATACCCGGTGCTCGTAAAGGTGCTGCTGGGGCTGTTGGCGCTGCTTTGGTGGTGCCCCTCCTAGAGCCGTGCCCTGTGTCCCAGACTCTGATGTGGCACCAGTCTCTCCGTACTTGGCCCTGAGGGCCTCCCTGTGCCGGAAGTAGCGGTCCCTCTGCTGGATCGCTGTATCTCGCTCCTGGCGAGCGGTGTCTCTCTCCACAATCAGGGCATCCCTCTCCTCCGTCAAGGCCCTGATCTCCTCCAGAGCTACCTGATGTGTCTGTATCAGTGTGGCATGCTCTCCCTCTAATCTGTCTAGTGTCGCAGCTATGTCCTCCTCATCAGCATCTATCGAGGGCGGGAGATGTCGTGGAAGCTCTGTGTCATACCACGCTGCATAGCCCTCATCCACCCCCGCGTCATCATCGCTGTCCATGGAGGGTGGAGCCTCTCTCAGTGGGTCTGCCGGGATCAAAATCGGCAAATCTGTCTCTCTGCTATCCCGCCTATATGGCGTGTATGTGGCCGGTACTGTCTGTACTAGGCCAAACTGCCTCAGTATCCGCATGAATGGGACTCGCTCCCACATATCTGGTCTGCGACCCCTGACCACCCGACTCCGTCTCAATGCTACCAAGTGGGCATCCTGACCAACCCATATCGGAAATGCCCGATATGGTCTCCAGATAACCTGATCTGGTGTAAGCGTCCTGAAACGCTCCGAGTACCACTCAGCTGATCTACCTGTGTCTCCTGCGGCCATGTCAGCCCGCCATCTCCGAAATCCATAGTCCACACCCCCCACTGCTGCTGGCATCCACGGAAGCCCGGATGGCCTAATCACTGCTATGTGCTCATACGCCCAGCAATGGAGCACAAAACTAACATCAATCCCTGTCCTCCGACCAGTAGTGTACATCCATAGCTCATAGTAAATCTGAGCTATCAGGGCATCAGCGAAGGCAAAAATCTGTCTGTACTGCAAGATGTCGCACACGCAGATCTAGCGAAGATAGGAATCTCCCACCTCCCGAGTCTCGCAAGGAAAATAAGATATAGCCATCTCGAATCGGGGCTATCCGCCTTGCTCAGAGGGCTATCTCATGTCTATCTTTGTGAGGATATCCTCACGCCCCCGAGATACTATCTCTCGAGTCATCACGATCTGTCTCTGTCATAATCGCACCGGGGCCTCTCTGCTGCTCTCGGGTGTGATCTCAATCGGGTCCCCCGTAATCGGTAATCGGAGGATCCTGTATACATCCTCATGGGTGATAGTCATCTCACCCGTCCTAAACCAAAATGTGCACGTGTGGCTGTCCCACCGTCGCACTAATGCCCGCATGAGCTCCACATCCCGTGGCACTCGTCTGTAATATCTAAAACCCCCGAGCCCGGCTCGCTCTAGATGCTGCCAGTCTGCATCGGTCACATCAGGAAGGATCGTCTCCAATAGCTCAGGGATGGCATCCCTCATATGAAGAGCCTCTCGTGCCTGCATCCACGACATCAAAAGCATAATTAGTCTCTTATTTTCATAAATCTCATCTTCCAAAACAATAACATCCAAGACTAGAAGGAAATACTAAAAATCTTTCAATCGGCGTCGATTTAGTCAAATCGGCGTCGTTCATTATAGTCGGCGCCGATTAATATCAATCGACGCCGATCCAAAACAATCGACGCCGATTCTACCAATCGGCGCCGACTGCCAGGCCAGGCGTAAACCAGACCCTGGCCTCCCATACGCACAAAAAATCAAACAAAAAAAAAAAAAAATATAATAACGACAAAGAAGGGTTCGAAAATGATCACTTACCCCAGGTCGTGTCCTCCTGCGCTTCTGTCCGCTCCCAGAGGCTTCCATTGTGTTCAAATCACAAATCTATCTCTCTCTGAATCAATCGTCACGTTGCAAATTAATCGTTTACGTTTTCCGTCGCATATTTATATGCGTCTGGATTGGTCGGCGCCGATTTTTTGGGTCGACGCCGATTGTTTTGGTCGGCGCCGATTAGTTTGATCGCCGCCGATTTTCCATGTCTGTTTGCCATAGTGTTGATACTTGGCTTTCTCATCTATCTGATCATTGTTGTGTGCTGAATCTTGCCTTTTGGCACATCTTTTAGATGTCATTGTCTATTTCGGGTTTGTTCCCTTTGCGTGGGACACTCGTATCTTTCGGCAGCTTAGAGTTAAACGGGTCTGTAGGCACTAACGTCGTCTGATTTATCGACCGTCTAGTTCTCCCTACCAATGTGTCTCTCTTTAGATGCTGACTATTTTGCAGTTCTCCTTACACTCATGGGTCTGTAGGAACTAACGTCGTCTCACGAGGAGACCGGCTAGTTTTCCCTACCAATGTGAGTTCCTTAGGTTGCTGCCCTTGTGTTTATTTTTTTATGCGTCCTCAATGATCAGTTCTACTCCAGACATCCGACTGGGGCATCCTGCATTCTTCATCTACCTCTTTTTCAAACTCGGGATCGTCTGTTCTATCATCCATCCCATCCCTAGTTTGAGGGGGATCACATCACCACAAGTTCTTCTCTTCTTCCATCTCCTTGTTTTTGTCTCATAACCTTGCTTATCGCAAGTTACTTGACAAAAAGGGGCAAAATGTAGACACCTAAAATTGGTTTCTCAATTTAGTGTCCCTCACATTCGTTTTAGGTAACCTGGGGCACGTTCACGTCACCAACTATCCCCTTGGGATATTATCCAATTTGTGATTTAATCACTTATTCCAAATTTAATTCATCACATCACATCTTACCCATGAGTGATTAAATATTAAATATTTAATTTCGCTTCTTCCCATGCATCTTAATCACTTATCCACCCCAAATTTATTCTACCCATGTATCACATCCATTTTTAATCTTCCTAGCGGGATATTTCCGTGGTCGGGATAAGTCTTATCTTTCTCGAATCGATCAATTTGGCCATCTCGGGAGTCTTTTCCGCGATCGGCGCCGACCCATATGGTCGGCGCCGATTTTCTAGGAGCGGCGCCGATTATAAAAGCAAGCCCGTAACTCGGTTCTAGGGCGGAAAAATCGAACCGAAAAGAGAGCGAACGAGCGAAAGAAAGCACTTACGCACGAACGAGAGCGAAAGATTCGGGTTGCAAGAAAGGGAGATCTTCAGCATCAAGTGTATCAAATTAGGGCGAGATCTGTCCGAATCAATCCCTGAGAGGAGCACCGTTACTCTGCCCGTATCATATTAGCATCGCACACCCACCATCATCATCTCGTGACTCTGTTCAGAGTGTCTCGCCAACTTCGGCTCATCCAGAGACCACATTCGCCTTGTAATTCCCGAATCTTATCGCACGAGTCCACCCCGATCGATCGCCTCCGTCGACGCCGATTCAACCTCGGCCGATGCCGATCGGTCTCGATCGACGCCGATCAGCTCGATCGACGCCGATTTTAAAAAGCGACGCCGATTTTCTCTGCAGATAGGTAAAAGGATACAGGTAACACAAATCCAGCTTTTATTTCATAGTTCCCTGTTTTCTGTACTGTCTGTCTGCTGTTTAGATTCTGTCTTATTACTGCAATCAGAAAATCTAGTCTTTATTTACATCTTTTATCATGTATGCTTCCTTTCTTTATTGAAAACGTGGACTGACATCCGCCGAGGAAGCTTATCGCTTCTCGGACCCGCTTCTCGGGCAGTCCACTAAAATATCTTTTAACGTGGTCTTTTTCTGTCAAGCATCGGTGTTTTGCAGGTTATTCGGATCTATTGTGCGAATTGCTCGTGTGCGCCCGTCTTATCTACATCGGCTTCCTCATCCGTCTACATCTTCATCAGGTATCAATTTCATTGGAGTTTTTCAGGGTTTTTGTGTTTAGTTTGGTACATTAACTTGGACAGGTAACAAGCGCGAAATTCTTGATCTACAAGAGGCTACAATGCTAGACATTCAAATTCAAGTTCTTGGAGGATCTGTAGGTGAGAAATGGGAAAATGTCTTTATAAGCATTGATGAGTAGATTTGATTTCTCCAACCAATCGATTTGATTTGATCCGACTTCCTTCTATCTCCAACATTCCAAACAGGACACGGAAGCACATTTGATGATTTGTAGGCATTAAATGCTTCTTATTGGTGGTTGTATTTCAAATTCAGGTTTTCCCTCCTTTTCTTCTTCTTCTTCCATCAATTCATCTATAAATGTAAGAGCTAGGATCATTGTTAATGTTGGACATTTTGGATCCTTAAGCTCTTTTCCAAGGACTCCATATCTTTTTATTCTGAGTTATCGACCACTAGATCTGGCTCTTGCAAGCGGATATCGACCTCTCTCGCCATTGTAACAGTTTGTGCATTTTTGGGAGTAATGGAAGCATTGTTTTGTGGCTATTCTCTATCCTAACATGTTTGTATTCCTTCTTCTTACCTTCCTTTTGCATTGTGTGTTTGTTGTGTCACCTTACGTCCCTTGCAACTCTATTTTAGCAGTGTGTTTTGTGAATCGATCGTGAAGATACGTTACGGTTTTTGCTATGTGTGCCAAGCCTTCCTCGACACTGCTTCTTTCATTTTTGCTCAGAATACATAGTGTTCATCCCTCTTTTTTTGGTGCTATCACCTCCCTTAGTTTAGTTTTCTTTTCTGTTATCCTTCTATCCCTGGTCCCTTGGCATTGTTAGCTTAGTTTTTCCCTTCAAACATTAGGAGTAATAATAACAGAGAAATAGATAGAGAACCGAAGTTCTCCAGAGATTCGTTTTAAGTGCGCAAAGTCCCACAACTTGGAGATGGTTCCATTGTTGTCTCAAAAACTCGGTTTTCTCAGATCCGAGATGCGGGTGCACGTTTGAACAACCAAGAGGAACATTATGCAAACACTCATTAGAACCACATTTGGGTCTGAAATTTAGTGCAACACTCAGTTTGTAAGCCCACTATTGTGGCAGCTGAGGTCAAATCAAACCCATTCATTTGCATCTTTCTTTTTTAGGGTTTTGATACTTATTTTGGTATTTTACAGGTCTTCTCATCATCTTGGATTATTTGCGACATCTAACAAGTGAAAAAATCTGATGTGACACACATCGAAGGTTACAGATCATCTCCCAACCCTGTGAAGATCAGTTTTAGAGGTTTTGCAGAGACTAGGGTACTCAAATTACAAACTAGAGCACTTGTAGGCACCCCAATCCCTCTCCAGAAGCTCTAGTCCAGCTAGATCCTCCAAATCCATCCTTTTCGGACTTCTACACAATGTTCATGCTTCTTGTTTTTCTAGTCATCACTTTGACACTGTCTGCAAGTATCTCTTTTTTAGGTGAGTTCTTTCCTCTTCCTTCTTGCATATTAGGGTTAACATTTCCTTTTGCATAGTTACTTAGATCATTTACATACTTTCTTTACTGCATTTATTTACTTTATTTACAATTGTTCATAGCTTAGATTAACTATCTTCACACTACATAGTTTATTCAATTGTAGTTAATCATTTCATTTGTTCTGTTTTATACTATTGTTTATTGGCCTTGCCCTATGTTTGGTGTGCACACTTGTTTGTTTATATATAAGCATGATGGCCCTTACGTGTCTTACGACATCATGAGTGATGTCCCATGTTTGCAGCTTGCTTTTTGTGGCTTACTTTTTATTCTTGCTTGTTTACATTACTTCAATGTTTACGTAGCTTACACATTGTTTTCTACATGCATGTCTATTTACACTTGTCTTTGGATAGCCTTCTTGTTTGTGCATGCCTTGGTTTCTACTAATCACTTTTAGGGTTACAATGTACATTTGGTTGGTCCTCTTTTGGGGCCACATTCTCCTATCAGTGATGTCGCATGTGCCCCCAAAGAGGGGGGCATCATTTGGGGGTTTTACATACTAACATAGAGATTCTACACTAATTTGGTTCAGTTATATACAACGAGTGGGTTTAGACCATTCTACGAACCCCATACACAATAGATTTTATAGGACATGGTGTCCTTAGCATTTTGCAAAGCAATTACAAGCTTGAGGTTACAATGGGCATGCCTCTCTACACTACTTTAGCCAACGACATCGGATTGCCCAAAAAACTAAGGACGATACATAGATCTCTTCACACACATTCAGGGAAGCAGTTAGAGCTTGGAGGACACAGAGCATTTCCTCCCTACACTTCTTCACCTATGACCTGAGATCACACAAAAAACTCGCAGTACATAATATCCTTCCACACACACACACACTCTCTCTCAACATGGATCAGTACACATGTTCTATTTACATTTGTGTATTTTACATTTACATTCTTTCATATACATGTGTATTTTACATTGTGTTTTTATACATACATACATACATATTTGACTACTTGATTGTTTTCTCCTTGTAGGTCCAACCGTATGAGAAAAAAGCATTCAAATGGGGAAAAACAATAACAATAGTGTCAAAAACAACACTTCGCAATAGCACACACTTTACTAACCATGCAGGTACATCACACACCGCAACAACTACACACACGTTCTACCCTAGGTTCACTCTCATCACTTTTTCTTTGCACATTTTTCATCTTTAGTTTCCATGCTCCTCCATATTTTGTCATTCCACACTTTGTCTAGTCCTTCAACATGCCTTCTTCATCACTCTACATCGGCATCAAGTACACATATCTATCTACTTTATGTTACCGAGCTTTCCGCTCACCAACATAAAGTGGGGGTAAAATTTAGTCATAAAATCATGCACTTTAGACATTATTTATCCCGGTCTCATACTACTATTTAGAAGGTTCTTGAGTGAAGAAAGTACTAATTAACCCCCATATTTTGGCCATCTTATTTTATTTTATTTCATCATTACCGACCTCTTGCACCCATATTCCTAGTCATCTTCTATCATCCTACATCATTTTAGCCTCGATCGAGGTTCCCAGTTAGTACTTGGGCACCTTGGTCCGACCAGGGCGCTCAGGTCCTTTTGCACTTTCCGCAACTTTTTGGGCTCTCTCTAGCCATTTAAGGTCTTTATCTTTTTGTGGTCATCCTTTTTAGGGTTAATTACAGAATTAAACCAATAGAGCCCTATAAATATAAAGTTATGAGACCATACTTGGGGATCTAACATCACTTAGTACTATCACTCATCTAGAGTTACATCCATCTATTGTATTGGAGATCACTTGTGTCCACATAACTCCATTATAAAGGCACATGGATAGGACATCTCAGTATCACACTTCATAGGGGAGGGATTCCATGCACACATACTATTACATTTTCTACATCTAGTTATTGCTCACTACTTCACAAAGTGCGACTGACACAAGAACACCTAGGACACATTATGCACACACTCACTAGAACTACATTTGGGTTCAAAATGTAGTGCAACATTAAGAAGCCCACTATTGTAGTAGTAGGTCGATCACCCATTCATTTACATATTTATTTTTTAGGGTTTTGATACTTCTTTTGGTATTTTATAGGTGTTCTCATCATCTTAGATTATTGAAACATCTGGTATAGGATAACGAATATGATGTGACACACTTTGAAGGTTCTAAATCATCTCCTATCCCTATGACGATTAGTTTTAGAGGTTTTACATGGACAAGAACACCTAGACAACAGGACAGAGCACCCACAAGTGCTCCAGTCCCTCTTTAGGTGCTCCACTCCAGCTAGATCCTCCAAATCCATCCTTTTCAGGACTTCTGCACAATCATTCATGTTTCTGATTTTTCTAGTCACCTCTGCGACACATTCCCGCGAGTATCTGTTACTTAGCCGATTTATTTCCTCTTCCTTCTTGTGCATTAGGGGTTAGCATTTCCTTTGTATAGTTACTTAGATCATTTACATAGTTTCTTTAGTAAATTTATTTACTTTATATACAACTACTTATAGCTTAGATTAACTATCCTCACACTACATAGTATAATTTAGTTAATTAGATATGATATAACATTTATTTGAAACTTACATTCTAGCACAACAAGCGGAAACATGTGCAATCCATATATGAGCTAGATCAAGAATAAATAAAAGGTTATAATTATAGATATCTGAGTCCTTCACATATTATAAAAATCATACCATCAGCCACATTGGTGTCATGGGAAGTTAGGCAAGATATTGGTAGAATGGGAGTAGGTGGATATGATCGTAGAGCCTCCTCACCACCACCCGTAAATGTGGAAGCTGTCATGTTCCTGAATCCCTCACGCCTTTGGCCTTTCCCACTCTGGCTACAATGATGTTGGGTTAGCTCCATGAAATGGTGTCTCTTTCCTACTATTAGAAATTTAAAAAACCATGAACACGAATGGATTCCCGAGCACGTGCAGAGTTGAAGTGGTAGGAAAAAGGCCTATGTAATTTTTTTGGTCACTATAGAATTTATAACCAACATATTTAATGACATAAATGAATGTAGGGCATGGTGGCGATAGTTTTGATACTTTCTAGTGTGAGGCAATTTTTTTTTTTAATTACCTTGTGAGATTTTTTTTGACATGGCATATAATCTGTGTCCCATGTTTTTTATAGTTTTTGTACTTTCAAAAAAATATGTCCGACAACCAAAACATGACCAAACACATATTAAATGACCAAACATGTATTTTTAAGAGCTTATAAATACCAAGGTGTAGGGCATCAAGAATTTACTTGATTTTTAAAAACTTTTTTATAGTATTTTTAAATATTTATTTACTAGTCAAATTTTAAAATATTTTTGGCCACCAAGTGGGACACACTTATATGATTTGACAAATCTTTACTATCAACTAAAAATTGGGGAAGATATCATCACTTATATATAGATAAAGGAGTTGCTTTGGATATCTTAGGGAATAAACTTACAAATGAATCGATGCATTTATTGGTTATTAATTCAATTTAATGTGTATATATTAATATCCATGAAATGTTAAGATTTGTTTTTGGGCTTACAAAATATATTATGTAAAAAGAAAGATTAAGTGTTGTGCCACATCTAAGATAATACAAAAGAGAGACTAAATAAAAAAATAAGAAGATAAATAGTCCAACATAGATATTAGAAATAAACTCGAAAAGATAGAAAATTTGTGTAGCGAGTTAAAACTTGTTACTCTGTATAAACAATTCTAAAACTCAAAGTTGTGACAAAATGTGTAATGGGTGGGAGGTCATGTGAATCACCGAGTCTACAATGACTTATTGACCTAACATGTAAATTTGGACGATGTCCATTGGCCTGTTCATGCCGATGATATCAACTAACTAAAAATGTAAGATGTAATTAACTAGGTACAAGTCTCTGTCATGTTTAAAAAGTCATTGATGACCTATATTAGAAATTATGATTTTAGTGTTTTGGAAGAAATATGCATGTTAAACAAGGCATCCCAACATATTTTACATTAAGGATGTAATAAATACATGAATATATTAGAATTTAAAATTTATTATAATCCAACTTTTACATAATATACAATTTGTGTATTTGGCCTTCCTCAATATAAGAGATTTCTTAGTTTTTACGTTGAAGGCGTCTCTTATTAAGGGACTCATTTCTACAAAGATTCGAGTATTTTAGGTAGGTAGTCCTCCAAAAAAAACCATCCAGGCCATTAAAAACACTTGTTTTACTCCATAAAAACAATAAGTGACATATGCTTTACTACACCAAAAACAAAGCTCCATCTAGTTCACGAGAACTAGACGTTTGATTTGATTGAGTTTCCCTTTTGACATATAATTAAATTTTTATGTATGACACATTACACATTTCATCAATTCAATACAAAGGTGTGCATTATTTTAAATTAAGCAACAAGGCGTAAGCTCGATAAATAATATTAAACTTAATCAACCAAATTACATTGGAATGAGCTACAATACTTATAGGTATTGTACAGCTGAATACATACACAAAAATATGTTGCATAGGTGCAACAACAAAATATTTCACACAAGCTTCCAAAAAGGTAATCCGGGAAGCATAACCAATATTAAATACAATAAAATAATTATATTGTTAAAACAATATAACACCCATATTGTTTGAATACAAACAATAAGATGGTTATGATTAAATATAACCATATAAACAATAAATAAATACACTAATTAATATTCAATACATAATTAATATAGGTAAATAATAATTAACCTAACATTCCCCCCTTAATTGTGCATTGTCTCAAGGGATGAGGAGAGGAACTTTCTGAACAACTCGAACTTGTCACGTGCAAGTGACTTCGTGAAGATATCTACTCTTTGTTCGGATTAGGACAAAATCGGAGCTTTATATTGTGCTTCAATACATGTTCGTGTATGAAATGAACCTATACTTTAATATGTTTTGTTCTTTCATGAAACACGGATTGCGAACAAGTTTGAAACACCTTCATTGTCAACATACTTGGTGGTAAGTTTTTTCTTGTGGTATTCCAAGTCCTTCGAGTATGCGACGTAGCCATATCACTTCATAAATAAATTCTTTTACAGAATGATACTCGGGTTCTATGGAAGAACGAGAAACAAAGTGTTTTTTCTTGCTTCCCTCTGATATTGGTCCATATCCCATAAAGAATACAAAACACTAAAGTAGATTTTCTATCATCAATATTGCCTGCATGATCTGAATCTAAATATCCTGGCAAGAAGAAGTTATTCTTCTTCTTGTATTCTAGACCAAGATCCACTGATCCTTTGAGATATCTCAAAATGCACCTTGCTACCTTCCATTAACAAAATTTGGGTTCCCGTGCATGAACCTAGATAAATATCTCACTACAAAGCTAATATCTGGTCTAGTGTATGTCAGGTAAATGAGACTCCCAATCAACTACCGATAGAGAGTGGCATTTACCTCAGGAGATGGATCTGAATGAGATAACTGCAATTTGTTCTCCATAGGTGTAGTAATCGATGTGCAATCCATCATCCTAAATTTCTCAAGCATTGTCTTGGTATATTTCATCTAGAGAAACAAAATTTGATTCTCTTTCTTTCATACTTCCAATCCAAGACAATAATGCATCAGCCTGAGATTGGTCATGTCAAACGATCGATTAAGATATTTCTTCATTGCATCGACCATCCTCACTGAAATTCCAATGATGACTAGATTATCGACATAGATAATGACAATCACAATCTCACCCCTTACTTTTTTAAGGTAAAGATTGGGATCATATGGATTTCTAACAAATCCATGTTGTATGAGATGCTCATCAATCTTGATGTACCATTCCCGAGGTTCCTATTTGAGGCCATACAAAGATTTCCTAAGTCTGCATACATTTGCTTCTTGACTAGGTACTACATATCCCTCAGGTTGAGTCATGTAGACTTCTTCTTGTAAATCTCCATTCAGGAAGGCACTTTTTACATCCATTTGATGGACTTTCCATCCAAACTATGTAGCTAGAGCAAAGATCATCCTGATTGTCTTGATCTTAGCTTGTGGGAGAAAATGTCTCCTCATAGTCAATGCCTTCTTTTGTGCATACCCCTTTGCTACAAGTCTTGCTTTGTACTTGTCCACTATCCCATCTGATTTGTACTTTGTTTTGAATATCCATCTGCATCCAATGGGTTTCTTCCTTGGTGGAAGATTGATAAGATGCCAAGTGTTATTTTTCATTACTGACTGATATTCAGAGTCCATGGCATCTTTCCAAGCTTTTGACTGTAGGGCTTCCTAGAATGTCGAGGGCTCATCGGAATCAATAAATCTACTCATCAAAGTAAAGATAAATTCTTCTCTTGCTTTACTTGTGAGTCCATGGTCTAAGGGTGGATGTATCCGGTGGAACATCCATTCTTGCATCTCGTAATGTGCTATTACACCACTTAGGCATATGTTGAACTATTCCCATGGGTCGTGGTTCTATTAGATCAACACCATCATCCCCATCATCACTTTCCTCATCTGTGGGAACATTAGTTTCAATTTTTACAACTGGTGAAGAATCTACATTAGGTGAGTCTAGAGGAGGAGACTCTTCTTCCTTCTTCTCAAAAACTCAACATCTCTGCTGGTGTAGAATTTTTTTGGTCTTTAGATCCATCAATCTGTACCCAAGAGTCTCTTCACTGTACCCAATGAAGATGAGTTTCTGTGATTTCATGTCTAATTTCTTTCTATTCTACTTGGGTATGTGCATAATTGCTTTACACACAAATACTCTAAGGTGTGCAATAGATGGTTTTCTCTTTGACCATGCTTCTTGTGGTGTTACTCCTTCAAGAGCAACTGTGGGAACTCTGTTCAAAAAATATAGTGTTGTCTTTTTTCTACTTCTACCCAGAAATTCTTTGCAAGTCCAAAGTCATCGATCATGCATCGTACCATTTCCATGATAGTACGATTTCTTCTCTCAACAACACCATTCTACTATGGTGTGTGTGGAGGAGGCATTTGTCGACAAATCCCATGAATTTGTAGGTAGTATTTGAACTCATTACTGGTGAATTCCCCCCCTCGATCTGAGTAGAGAGTTTTGATGTGATGACTAGTTTCGTTCTCAACTGCTACTTTAAACTTCTTGAAAGTTTCAAAAGCTTCACTTTTCTTGTGAAGACAAAAAATCCACATTTTTCTTAAATAGTCATCAACACATAGAATGAAGTACTAAAATCCAAAATGACTTGGTCGCATCGCACAACAAAGATCGGTATGAACTAGATCAAGGCTACCATAAGCTCGATATGTACTCTTCCGGAATGAAGCTCGTGTTGTTTTCTGTTAGGCATTGAGGACACTTGTCTGTATCCTTACAAGAGATGATAGCCCATGTAACATATTGCGCCGAAGCATAGTGTCTCGAGATACTTGAAGCTAACATGACCAAGTATCTGATGGCACAACTGTGTTGAGGTAGAGTTCTTAGCCATAAGTGCTTGATCATCTCGTGTGGAAAAATCAAGCTGAAACATGCGTCCCACATTGGAGGCTTTTGCAACTATTTTCGAGCCTCGTGATTTATCTCGAATCAAACACATTTTCTTGCTAGAATGAGTATCAAAGTCAATTTTTAGGTTGTGATCCAGGAGTTGAATAATTGAAAGTAGATTCTTTGTCAACCCAGGGACATATAAGATATATGATAGTCTACAGTTGTGTGAACCAAGAGGTAGAGAAATGTTCCCAATCCCCTGAATTGTATATGAAGAATCATCACCCAATGAAACATGGTTTTTGAAGGTGTGTTCCTCATTGAAGTAAACCAGTCTATGTGGCTGGTCATGTGTCGAGTGGCTCCCGAATACACATACCAAACATCACTAGATGACGTGGATGGATCACTTGATCGATCAATGTATAAGACATATTCATTATCTGAATATTCTTTTTGCTCAACAATATTTCCTTGCTAATGGGGTCTTATTTTCCAGTTCCCCTTTTTCTTGCCCTTGATTGTAGTTTGAATGTCCCTTGTAAGATTATTGTTGTTGAGGTCCAAATTTTCTTGATGAACCTTTCTTGTAAGTATTATACCAACAATATTTTAGGTCATGTCATATTTTACAAATTGGACATTGCTTCTTCTATTTTTGTCCCCTTGATACTGATTTTGATGTTGGGACTTTTGATAGGAATTAGGTTTTCCTTTCCATTTTTGATGTGAAGAAATTTCCTACTCCTCTTCATCATCCTTATTGTGCATGGATTCCTCTTGTTGCAGTAGGTTTACCAGTTTGTCAAAACTAACTGTCGTATCTGAAAAATTTAGTGTTGTGACAAAAATGCAAGAAGAAGAGGGGATTGCTCTCGAACAATGGGAATGAGAGCACCATCTATGACGACTTCTCCTAGGGCTAGAAGTAAAGCCCTCAACTCTGTAACTCTTCTTAAGAAAGCTTCAATTTTCTCATTTTTCTTGAACTTTAGTGTATGTAACTGAATCTACAAATTTAGTATGACATTCTTGTTTTTGGCCTCATATAATGTGTGTAATTTATCCCATGATTTTTTAGTTGTTTTAGCATCTCAAATATGGGGTTGCACAACGTCGACACTCCAAACAAGATGATGAGTTTGGCCTTCTGATATGATTTATCAAAATGTCAATGTTGTGTTGTATTAATAGTTGATCAGTCGAGTACCATTCACAATAGTCCAGATCTCCTCAAACTCAAGTTGTGTTTTTGATTTTAGTCTTCCATGTAGCATAGTTGTTTCCTTTGAGTAGTTGTGAATTTGGAAGAATTTTTTTTTGGTGGAATTGATTCCCATTTTACAAAAATTAGTGATAGGGTTTGGCTCTTATCACTCCGGTATAAGGTCTCCCAATCTATATACCGTCACCCCTATATACCGAGCCTCTCTATATATGTGCCCTTCCGATATACCCAACGGTATGTGGAAGAAGCTCACCCTTTCTATACCCTGTGGTACATGAAAGAGGCATTAATGTACATGAAAGAATTCAATACATGGTACCAAAACAATACTAAAAGGGGTTTGTGTGATTATTGACACCAACTCAAAGAAATATCCTCATATGCGCGCGTAACTTTGCTATATACTCAGATAATTTCTCAATCTGGATTTATGTCGTGTAATCGTTCATGATGGATGGGATGGTTCATAATGTGTGCATTGTGTCCTTTTTACTCCTTGTCGATTTAAAGGGTTGATGCCAAAACACCGTTGTTATAGCTATATTAGGCATTAAGTGTAGTAGTAGTCGCGATGGTTCCCAGGCACTATATATACCGAATAATGCGAATGAGATCTAGGATCTCGTGAGTGTTACAAAATCAATTTTTACTATTTTGGATTATAATTCTCTGCCAGTTTCTAGAGCTTACATATTTACAATTGACTATGGCAACCTGCAAATTAGTACAATATATTGAAGCATGCAATTACATTAAAAAATCTAGAAAAATTGAATCGCAGACATTGTTTTTTTGTTTTGCAGGCCTTGGTGGTCTCCGGAGCCCAATACAACCCTCTATGCCAAAAACCGTTAAAAAGTAGCTCAAAATGAGGTTTTTAGATAGTCTTCCTTTTGCAAATGTTGCCTGAAATCAAAAAACAAGCCTAATAGGAGATTTTTTTTACCCTAAATTAGGGTTTTTCTCGCTAAATATTTAGAAGGCTGTTTAGCTATATCTAAGTTGTTTAGAGGTGGGTTTTCCACCAAATTCTCCTCCAACTTTGGCGGTTTCTCCAAATTTTCTGCCAAATTCAAATTGTTTAAAATTTTTTGTTGGGGGTGGGGTTGAACCCCAAACCTCCCACACCCAAAGCTTTCTCTCTAACCACCTTGGCTCTTATGAGTGCTTGATATAGAAATGAAGCAAATTGTATTTAAGAAAAATGGAATTTGACTCACCTTTTAAAAATGATGACTTGGCGAGAGCTCCACATGGAGTCGTATGTGTGGATTAGAGTTCTAAGCTAGAAAAACATCTCCTTGTTATCTTTAGCCATTTTGATGTTTATCACCATTTATTCTTATTTTCTTTGATGCCTTGGATTTTCCTTTTTGAAGTTCTTTATGCAGGGAATGTGGAGATTTCCACAAATTTTTATTTGTTAGGTTGTAGGTAGCTCGTGGTTGTAGGGAGCACGTGTATATCCCAACTTGTTTCAAACTCACCAATGATTTTTCTTATGCCACCACTAGTTTTATTCTCACTGTGATTTGGATGTGGAGGATCTTTGAGAAGAATGGTGCTTACTGATGCGTGGGAAAAGATGCCACCATTTTCTTTGAAAAAGGAACGGAACCTCCTTCGAATATTATAATTCCTTTTTTAGAAACCATCTCAGCTCAGTGCAGATCCCTTCAAATAGATCGGTCTGATGCAGTTAACAACTCGGTGATCCGCCAATGCTTGCACAGTTAAAGCACCAATGATACAACTCACCAATGGAAGTCAATGGAGGTTCTCATAGTGTAAATAGAACTCTATTGTAATGTACTAGCTCAGCCAATATAATACATGGATCGATCACAACAAATGTAATCAAATCACAAAGCTTGATTCCAAAAGATGCCCGACTTGCAATGTGGGCTTGACTCCAATGTAGGATATAACTCAGCTCGGTTTGAGTAAATTAGTTAGCCAATGCACAACTCGGTTAGGGAATTTTTCAACTCGGTGGCTAGGGGCAGAGAAATCCAAATTTGGTGTTGTAGCTAGTGTTAGTTATAACTAACATTGTCACCAATTTTAGTGACTAAACCCCTAATGGGGAAAAATATAATAATTTTTAAAAAAATTTCTATCCTTGCAAAAAATTTTGCTCAGTGCTTTGGGTGCACCAAAGTGAAAAAAATTTTTGTTCAAAACACCTGGAATGAAAGAGGGGGTTGTGGGGATGCAGGGATGTTTGGGAAGTTGTTGGAGGCAACACAAGCTCTCCAAAAAAGAAAATTCTTCTCCAAGACACTTCTCTTCCTACTGTAACCTCTCCTTCAACCTTTCGCTGCTTCACAGGTCTAGATTCCTGCTCTGGTACCAAATGTAAATTGAGCAACAAGGTGGAAGCTTGATAAAATATATTAAACTCAATCAACCAAATTACATTGGAATGAGCTGTAATACTTATAGGTATTGTACAACTTGAATACATACATGGAGATATGTTGCACAAGTGCAACAACAAACTATTTCACACAAGCTTCCAAAAAGGTAATCCAGGAAGCATAACCAATATTAAATACAATAAAACAATTATATTGTTAAAACAATATAACAACACCCGTATTGTTTGAATACAAACAATAAGATGGTTATGATTAAATATAACCATATAAACAATAAATAAATACACTAATTAATATTCAATGCATAATTAATATAGGGAAATAATAAAGATTTGAGTCTTTGGTAGGTAGTCCACCAAAAAACCATCCAGGCGTTAACAACACTTGTTTTACTCCATAAAAACAATAAGTGACATATGCTTTACTACACCAAAAACAAAGATCTAGCCAATTCACGAGAACTAGATGTGCTTTGATTGAGTTTCCCTTCGACATATAATTAAATTTTTATGTATGACAAATTGCACATTTCATAAATTCAATACAAAGGTGTGCATTACTATTGGATGAAAATATATCCATGCCTCCCAACCTATCCTAGCCACCCTTGCATTGATTAATACACCTACCCTAGACCTCTCGACTACCATAGCATTGTTATATATTAGGGCCATCGATGTACAAATTACTTACTTAGGACTAGACAACAAACTTGTAATTTGACACCGATAGTGGATTTTTTTGCTCATTCTCCTAGCTTCACACCATGCCCATATTTCCTCCTCCTCTGTGATGTCCAATTACTTTACATATTATCATAAAACAACAATTTGGTTCTTTTTTAGAGAATATAAAATTTATCTAGAATAATGCACTATCGTGTTATGCTAGATTAGATTTATAACTATGTATTTTAAATTCAATGCAAATTTACATCACTCCTTTCATCTCATTCATTAAAATGGAGATAAAATATAGAATTTGATATGCATTTCATTCAACAACAAATACTTGAATTTGGACATCTTTCAAGCTTAATTTCATGTGGCTAGATGTGATTTAACTATTTTAAATACACTAATATTTCTATTTTGAAATTTTTATCTACCAATCACTATATCATATTAATTATAATTTAGTTAAGATCAAAATTTTGTAACTTCTTTAATGGTGCAAACCTATGCATCATCTTAACTTCTTTGTCAAAGAGTAACTTTGTATTTCATTGTAAACTTGTGCAACATAAACCGGGTTCATTTGGCATGGCATTATTTTTACTTTCATTGCTCCAATGATCAATACAATCCTACTTATACACAATTGAGGAGTTTCTCCTCTCAAGTACCTACACGTCGATGCATATATCCCCCTATGTTATGTAAATTTATTGATTCTTTTCAGGTGAAATCAACATGTAATTTGTATGCCATGCGTACTAAGGTTGAGTTGCTGAGTAAGAGGTTATTCACATCTAGTATGCCAATCTCCCAAAATTTTTAGGCTATTTGAATGTCTTATTATGCCACACTTTGGTTTGGAATTTAAATACTAGTGAGGGAAAGTAACTATAATTTTTTTCTATTACTGTAGCCTATTGAAGGAAATTATTTCACATTCGCATGTAAATGAGATAGTGTTCCTCTAGTTCTCTATCAATAAAATACAAGGGTTCTCCTTTGCTACTTGGATTATAACTCCTTTATATTGAAATTTGGTTGGGCCTTTTTGTGTATTTCCAACTATGTTGAATACACTCGACTGTAAATGTCCTCTTATACTCATATGTTTTCCAATATAAGAGCCACTTATTTACAAATTTTATATGTTTGGAATTATCATCCAGTTGTAAAATATCATGGGATTCAAATTGATTATCTTGCTAACTAGACTCACTACTTCATCAGATAGTTTTTTTCTCAAAAAATTGATTTTACATTGTGACCCATTGTCATTTTATCTCTTCCATTTTTAGTGTCATTGTGTAGTGTTCGCTTATTGTAAAAATATGGTTGTCTTGATGTGGCATGATAATGTGCTATGATATTCACCATTCTTCTTATTATAGAGCTGAAAAATAATGCCTTATCAACACTTAAATTTTATAATTTCACAAGATGATAAAATTCGAAGATCTAGTTTGCTATTTTCAACATAAATGACATTGGTGGCTTAATTAATAGTATACAAACCTTTTAGGAAGTATAGTTCTACAAGTAATTCCATATAGTTAGAATAACCCATCCCATTATCCTATTACTAATTTTATCTACCATAAACTACATTACTTCACATATTTTTCATCCGAGGAATTTTACTTTAAGTGTTTTGCATATGAAGATCCGATTATATTGTGTATGAAAAATACTATGTAGTTATATTCATGGTAAAAACCATTCACATATTTAGTATATGTTATGCATATTGCAATTACTATATCCATTTATTTCTTTGGAATAGTATGGATCATGCGCATGCTAAAACAATGAGTGATCATTATAGCTAATAAAATGTTGATTGTTACCTTCAACATTTCATAGGAAATTTCATGTTCGATTGGTTCCCATTTACTAATGCTTTGAGATATATATGAATGATGACATCCTTGCATTGAAACTAACAATTATTCCCATTTACTAATGCTTTGACATATATATGAATGATGACATCCTTGCATTGAAACTAACAATTATTTCCATACAATCATTGCACTTCCAATGGAAAATTGACATGCTCTTGTGGTAGTGTGGCTTCTCTTGCATCGACTGTGACTACTAGATGTACCATCATTTTAAAAACTATCTCAACTAATCCTTTGTATACACATAGAGTTGATGATATTGAACCAAAATAATGTACGACATTATCGATAAGGTCCAAATAACCTACCTCCAACTACAAGGGATGATTTTTTTTACAAGAACTACGTTACGAATAATACTACAAAGGGAATGAAGTGAATTACATTATAGATGCCTTTAAATATTACCTTTAAAACATGTAATTAAACATAATAAAGTATTTATGATATCCTATCCTCCAAATTTTATACGCTCTTGGAGTTTTTACCCTCATCGCTACCATACAAAGACATTTATCAAAGTACCCTTTACACTTTTACACCCTTGTAGTGCTACATGTACTAATAACCAAATATTCAAATACATACTTTTCTTGAATGTATAGACAACCGAGATTGTGCAAATAATGTTTAAAGTTCTTATCTACTAAATATAAAGTTATATTTGCTTGATATTTTTATTCCTTCATGTTATTGTTTGAAAAACTTCCCTTTCCAAATATTGCATGGTTTCCCTCAACGATCTCGTATGTATCAGAAGTACCTCACTTTTACATTGACTTGTTTTTCCCACGTTTCATCTTCCCTTTTATCACTTTCAATGTCCTGGAACTAAATCCGATTTTTGTTTCCATTGTCTTATATGAAACATACATATTGATACAATTTAAGTTCTCCTACTCATCTCAACCTTAAATCAATAGATTCCAATTTCGACAATGGAAATTACTAAATTCCTTATTACCGATAGCAATCTATCACGTACTACACATGTATTTAACAAAACAAGGATGTAACCGATTCCTGACATAAAGAGTTTGAATCCTTATAAAAATGATTGGACTATTGAAGGTTACATATTAAAAGGGTATTTTGCATAAATTCAACAAAAATAGAGAGATGATTTTAGTTTTGGTCTTGTAGAAAAGGATGGCGACAACATAACTATCAATTCTTTAAAAAGTCATGAATTCTTCTACAAATAGGTAAAATTTGGAAAGATTTACATGATCTCTGGGGGCATCTTGAGGTATGCAAAGAAGAAGTAAAACCATTCAAAAAATTTCATGGGAAATTCTCCTCAACTTGACATCATCTATCAAATTAAGTTTAAAAGAAGTGCTTGACACCGATAACAACCTACCAATTTCACTTCAAGTCATTTCTAGAAATGATAACGACCTCTGCTAAATCCATGATGACACCATTTTTGTTATATTCTTTGTTAGTTCAACCTATATGATTAGGAAATTGGATTGCACCTACAACAAAAGAATAACAATCATCATAAAAGATTTATCGAGCTATTGTATTGATGTAACCCTTTGGGGTTTCTTATGTGATGAGGAGGACAAGATTTTGGCAAACCTATGTGCATCTAAAGATTCACCGAAACCTATACTTATAATTAGTAAATGTAAGATAACATTATACAAAGGGAAAACTATTGAATTGGTTCTAACTCACAACACTTCATCAATTCGATGATGTGGTGGAGGCACACTTTTGAGAACTTGGTTGATTCTTACGGTTCAATGTACCATCTACATCACTCAATACCGAGGCTAATGACATCATAGGAATCAAAATTTTAGGCATTCTAGAAAAAAAAACTATATTTTCAGTTACAACAATGATCATCCTCATAAAAATGTCAAGCTTATGCTACCTCACTTTCATTTTGTTAACTAAAAATAGAGAATGTAAGAAAAACTTTTTCAAAAACCAGATAGGTTCCAACACTATGAAAAATACAAAAAGATGTCAGCAAATGTGAATATAAATATATATTAAATTTATTGGTAAAAGATGACACAAGTACAACATGGGTCAGTGCTTTTAAAGATGGTACTATAGAAATCATGGGCATCACTACACAAGATTTTTTTGGGATGCTCTCAAGATAGTGTTCTTCTATAAATACCATTTTACTGAAATTGCAATGAAGGAGTTGTATAATGACAAAGAAAAAGTCCGCTATACCATTCACAAGGTGTGAAAAGATGAATCTACATTCAACCATGCATATTTCTTGGATGCATTTATAGAAGACTCCTAGACATGCATTATATAATGTAGTTTTCTTCATATTTTACTTGCTTTCTCACACATGCAATGCAAAACCCTCCCTTACCAACTATCTATATTAAATAAAAAAGTGTTGCTTCTATTTTCCACATCCAAATATTCATCTCAAGTTTCACCTGCTTCTATACGCACATTGTTTTACTTCATACATGGTCATACTCTTATTTATGTAACCATTAACAACATTTACAAAGACAAGTACCTTTATTGAAGCATAACATATGCAATTCTTTATGTTTTCCTTTCAACTTTTCCATTTCAATAATATACAATCATACACAAGTGAATATTCCCTAATTTTTATCTTCTTATAAACAAAAATACCGAATACAAAAAATGAAAGGGCTCACCCACTTTTTAATGCAAATAAGAACAAAATAAATGAACATCATCTACACAATGATAGATTGAAAGGACACAAATAAAATACCATAGATGCATGACGCACATATCAACATGCGTTAGAACCATGTAACAAAACACACCTTTCCTAACTACTTTCAAGTTAACTCGAAAGAGGTTTAATGAAATAATTGATTTAATATCATCCACACATACTTGCTTCATCTACAAGGAAATGTACCCAAAAAAATACAAAGAATGAGATAAAAAAATATAATAGTAATAAGAAAGATATATAATGTAAAAGACAAACAAGTGTAAGAAATGGTGAGATAAGAGGGAATTATCTTGTATTCAAAGATATGGACTGATCATGGACTGGGAACTAGGTGGAACAGTGGATCTGAACTAGGTAAGCTTTGTTTGAAGAATAGAGATATGAAATTCTTCACGATAGAATCACCCAAAGGAGGATACGTGTAAGTTTCTCGAACATGACACTAGTGTCCTAGAAACAACTATGGATTTGGTCTTTTTAGGGTTAGGACTTGTCTTCTTCCTTTTATTCTTTGTTTCTCTAGCTTTGATGTAGGGTTTCATTGTCACACATGAACCTATAAAAAAACCCTATCTACTTGCACAAGGATCAAGCAAACATTAGATGAAATAAATAATGCATATACTTGAGTTGATAGACCTCAACAATTACCCTAATGTGATTATCACTAAGCGTTGCAATACATTTCAGAATCTATGTAATTTTAGAGAGAGAGAGAGAGAGAGAGAGAGAGAGAGAGAGAGAGAGAGAGAGAGAGAGAGAGAGAGAGAGAGAGAGAGAGAGAATTGTGTCCCTTGAAGCTAGGTTTACCTTGTGACATTCACACAAAGATAATTGGATACAAATAATTTACGCCCAACATGAATGTGTGAGATGGAATTTAGAAATATCCCCTCATATGCAAAGAATAATGCAACCCAAATGCATTCCTTGAATGCTATCCTTTTCCCAAGTAGTAGATAAAAGAAATATCCCAAATTGCATAACCCCTAATAATAACTTGAGTAATTCATTTTTATATATGATTCCCTTGTTTGAATTTCATCATTAAAAACTAAAACTTCCAACCCAAAGTGATAGATACTAATTTTAAAAAGATAATAGTAGATGTGGAATTTCAAACTTGATAAAATGACGGAAGAGGAAAAGAACACCCAAAGAGGAAAGTAACACCTAAGAGCTATAGTCCCTAATGGGTGGTACTATTCAATATTTTTAGAGGATAGAACAAAAATGCTACTCGATGGGTCACATATTGTACAATGTCCAAAAGTAAAGTGGCCATTCCATAACAAGAAATGATACAAGTATAACAAGGATAAAACAATGTAAGAGAAAAACAAGTGTTGTTAATGTCTAGTATTCTTGCTTAGGAATCATGCATATAATGACATACTTAGAGGTAGATTGTAAATAACAAGTGCATGATTTCATGTATATATTTTCCCCCACTTTATGCTGGTGCATGAATATTTAGTAGCATAAAGTAGATAAGAAGACCTTACCTTGTGGAAAGTCAAAGGACACTATAGCCAATAGCTTGCTAGATGGAAATTGATAGTGTGCCGAATGGAGGTTGTAACATGTGTATCATGGAATATAGGAGGGGATGAGAACCCTAAGGGCGACCTTGCATACGTAGTAGAAATGATGTTTGTATTTGCTCCTTGAATATTATCTTTGCTTTCGAGAGTCTTATGTTTGAGATTTCTCTGTGTTCCATTTGTGTGTTGCATTTTGTAGGAGTAAGGCCAAACCTACAAAATAAGATAAGTATAGTCAATTCTCATGATAAATGAAATTGAGATTTAACTTATTAAATGTGAAAATAGAAATGCGTATTGAAAAATAAGTAAATCGAGGATAGAATACACCTAAACATCGTGAGAGAAGAGATATAATTTCTGTTGTGTGTTTGTTGCCTTATATATGGTTGGAAGATTAATGAGGATTTAGGTGTCCTATCACCAAGGGAAGAGTATTGAGAGAGATTTTAGGATTTTCCCTCCAATCATTAACGCTTCCCCACAAATAAGTTCCATTATAAATGGTCGCAAACCCAATAGAAACTAGCCATAGATGACACATTGTTCCAATAATATCACTTTCTTGTACATGCCCTAGGTGCCACTTGTTTATTTGATATCGATAAAATAGAGTAATTAGTTCCCTTTCTTAAAGTATGAACCTTGCCATTGATTTCATTCTTGTTGTACTGATAAGTAACATGTAACCGAGTATGTGTTGCTAGAATTTGATGAAAGCTATCACTGAAAACTTTTTGAACTGTTTTACTATACCTATTTATGCCCCAGGATAAACATTCTTAGGTGGGAAACTAGCACCCACCATTCTCTGTCTGTTTGTAGACACTTTTTTCCCTACTCCATTTTTGGTCCAAGTATGATTTTGAACCAGTTTTTAACTCTTGTATATTTTGATTTTGTTGTGTACCAATCTATGTCGGGTTTCTAAATTACTGAGAGGATGAAATAATATCTCGATGATTTCCCACACTCATTTGGGGTGCGTGAGATGAACTAATGCGAGTGCAAACAATCAATTCTCATGATAAATGAAATTGAGATTTAACTTATTAAATGTGAAAATCGAAATGCGTATTGAAAAATAAGTAAATCGAGGATAGAATACACCTAAACATTGTGAGAGAAGAGATATAATTTCTGTTGTGTGTTTGTTGCCTTATATATGGTTGGAAGATTAATGAGGATTTAGGTGTCCTATCACCAAGGGAAGAGTATTGAGAGAGCTTTTAGGATTTTCCCTCCAATCATTAACGCTTCCCCACAAATAAGTTCCATTATAAATGGTCGCAAACCCAATAGAAACTAGCCATAGATGACACATTGTTCCAATAATATCACTTTCTTGTACATGCCCTAGGTGCCACTTTGTTTATTTGATATCGAGAAAATAGAGTAATTAGTTCCCTTTCTTAAAGTATGAACCTTGCCATTGATTTCATTCTTGTTGTACCTGATAGTAACATGTAACTGAGTATGTGTTGCTAGAATTTGATGAAAGCTATCATTGAAAACTTTTTGAACCCATACTATACCTATTTATGCCCAGGATAAACATTCTTAGGTGGGAAACTAGCACCCACCATTCCTGTCTGTACTTTGGACACTTTTTTCCCTACTCCATTTTGGCCCAAGTATGATTTTGAACTAGTTTTTAAGCTCTTGTTTATTTTGATTTTGTTGTGTACCAATCTATGTCGGGTTTCTAAATTATTGAGAGGATGAAATAATATCTCGATGATTTCCCACACTCATTTGGGGTGCGTGAGATGAACCAATGTGAGTGCAAACCAAATGAGGAAAGATGAAGCTTTGATGTGCACATCTGAAATAGAACTCTTGTAGGGGAATAGGGAATGTGCATGGTAAAAACATGGCACATGCAAAATAATGGGGAATGCTAGCAAAAGTGTTAGTCACAAACAAACATGGCATGATGTAATAAAAAATAGTCAAAACACGTAGTATTATGGAAAAAGACACAATGAGAAACTATTCGAATACATGGGACACCACTCGGATGTCACAAGATACTCTAGGTCTTCAAGGATATAAAAGCAAGCACAAAATCAAACATAGGGAAAAACATATGAATAATGTGAAACAAGACACAAGCAAGGGAAACAAGACGATAAAAAATCAAATAACCATGGGTGGAAGTAGGATTACAAGAAAATAATACGAGATGGAGCACTTTGGTTAGGATGTTAGAAAAATTAATATTTTGTCACACTTGTATACAACTAAAAATAATAATGAAAGTCGTATATATATCAATGATAGAACTTGAATATAAAGAAGTAGAAATGAAGATACCCCTAGGAGTCTCGGTGGGACCGGTAGAGAGTAGTGTCAAGCATCATACATCATATGATAACATGTAAGAATCTTCCATTCACTTTAAAATTACCATGTGAACGCACATGTGTGTATGGAAAAATGATAGAGAATACTATGAATCCAAGTAACATGGTAAGTAACGTGCAACATAAAATAATATAAGTAAACAAATATATATCCAATCAAGATCTAAGCTATTATTTTTGAATTTTTGCAAGTATTTAAATGTTTTTGGATTATTAGATCATGACATAGTATGACTATGAGGGAGAAAGGTTTCCCCCTAGTTTATGTGTGCAATGTGAGGTTCATGTAGGTAATTATGTCCTTAACTGTCATGTTTGAACCTAGAACAAGAGTATGTCATTAGGTAGAAAGGGGGATAATATGCCCCCAAGTGTGAATTTCATGGTGATCTATCTAATGAAGATAGGGCAAGGGCCCACTATCTTTTAGTGTGAAGGAGGTACCCATGTGAACATGATATAAGACTTGATGAGCCCTAAAAATACATGGGACAAGGCATGTGGGATAGGACTATATTGTGTTAGTGGGGAATGAGATCGTGAAGGAGGCCTAGATGTGCCAAGTGTAGTATGTGTCCGAGTGTAGAGCTATACCTATGAGGTGGGCTATGAGACTATTGTATCCATCATGGGTGAGAAGAAAAAGTCACATGTGTAGGAGATCTAGGTGAAGGTGTGAAATTAGCAAAGAAGAGACACGAGCCCTGGATGAAAAAGTAGTGCATGTCAAAGCCATATGACCATCAATAATAGATGTAGTAGTAGGTGTAACATCAATTGAAGGTGTAGGAGAAATAGAATATAGAGATAAAGGTTCCTATGGTGGGATGCCTTGAATAGTGATAATGTGATGCTCATGTAAAAACTTAAGGCATAAGTGAACTATGGATGACATGGTTTTAGCATCCCTAAGCTAAGGAGTCCTAAGACCATGCCACAATGTGTAACTACAGATCCAATAGAGAAAGGAATAGAGATAGTGAGGGGCCCAAAAATGATGAGAAGAATGACATGCCCATGAGAAGTAGGTGATTTATGGGTCATATGAGATAATGGAAAACTAATAGCTTGCAAGAAAGATATTGAACATGCATTGCACTTATAATTAGGATGCACCATAACATTTTTAATAACATGAAGACAAATAGAAGCATCAATGTGTAATCTATGTGATGCAAAAAGATGAATGAAAATTAGTGTTAACAAAATTAATGATAAGCGAAGGAAGATCAGTAGTGCCAATAAGAAATCCAAGAGGATGAGATGAAGATGGAGGAGGAACAACATGATAAGCATGATTCAAGAAATTATTTTTCATGCTTAGGTAGTGGATCATTGAAAATTTTAAGATTACCTTTGTCATTTGTAGATTTAGAAATAAAAATAGTAGATTTAGGCAACTCAATGTCATTATTTTCAATCAGATCTTGGATTAAATGTCTAAGCTTGAAACACCTATCAGTAGAATGGCCATTACATTTATGTTAATCACAATGAACATTTTCATCAAAGTTCTTTCCATGAGGCTTATTAGGATCTAGCTCAAGAGGATCCAAAAGAGAAATCAAATTGCTTTCTATGAGTTGAGGAAACAACATATGTGGTGGATATGAAAATTTAGTAAAGGCACTACTGTAGGTTGGATTTCGAGCTTTGAGGGTTGAGATATAGCATTGAAAGTAGGCTTAAATTCACTAGGCTTTCCCTTAAAGGAATATTTACTTGGGAAATTGTTAGTAAATTGATCAAAATTATTAATACCATATTTAAGTTTTCCCAAATAAAGTAAATTAATTTCATGGGTCTTAAGAGTATGACATAGATCATCAAAAGAATGAAAATAGTCAAAGAGTACACAATCTTGCAAAGGAAGAAATATGTGTTGGAGAAAAATATCTTGCAATTTAGATTTAACTAAGACATTGTTCATTTTAGAAAGATTATTCTTGTAACGTAAAACATACTCACTAATACATTCATTAGATCCTTGCTTTGGACATTTGTGCATATGATATTTTCATTCTAATAATATACATAGAAAAGTGAGACAAAAATAGATTTGATAAAAGAGTAAAATATCTAACAGAGTGTAAAGGCAAGTCATAAAACTATCGCAAAGCATAGTCTTGTAAGGTCTCAAGAAATAACTTGGTCAATAACATTTCATCACTAGCATAATCTAAGCATGCAACAAGAAATTATCTAAGGTGTTATTAGGGATCTCCATGGCCATCAAAGAGAGGAAAATTAGGTGAGGAAAATTGGGAGGAAGTGGATAAGAAGAAACTTTAGGTGCAAGAGGACTATGAAAAAAGAAGTGAAGAATCAAGAGATGGAGAAGAAGAAGAGGACTATTGTAATTGATGAATTTGAGCTTGTAAATCATGATACAAAGAATCTAAGGCATGGGTTCCTAAAGAAGTGCTAGGTTGGATATGGGAAATGAGAGGGGAAGAAAGATGAGTGTTAGGTGCAGAAATAGGAACATGGTTGGTGGATGCCCCCACATTGGTGGGAGGGGAGGAGAGTGGAATAGAGGATGTGGGGGCCATAGTGGGGATAATATCAATGACCTGAGGGGTGGATGTAGAGATCCACTAAGATTCTTCACGAGAAACAAATAAAAAAATATCTAGGTTCTTAGGATGATCCGCAATGTATGTATTTAGGTCATTAATATTTTCAATAGTAAACTCATGAGAGGAGAAACCAATGATAGGAAACAAATAGATAAAATAAAGGGTGTGTAAGGATCCTGTTCACCAAATGATTTAATAAAATTAAATATTTATAAGAGGACTAATATAAAAGTGATATAACATTAACAAACAATAGATATCATGCAAACGACAAGAAAGTTTAAACAATGTGATATACAAGCTATTTATTTTATATTCAAAGATTTGGACCGATTCTAGACTAGGTGTTGGTGGAAGAGGATTGATATGAACTAGGTAAGCTTTATCTGAAGAACAAAGATATGAAAGTATCACATACATAGCTACCCAAAGGTGGATAAGACCACCCATGGTGCTAGTGTTTGAAATGGGCGCTAGTGTCCTATAAACAACTTTGGATTTGGTATTTTCGGGGTTTGGAATCATCTTCTTTCTTTCACTTTGTCACTCTTGCTTTGCTATAGGGTTTCACTATCACACCCAGAAATTACAAAAAAATCGTAACTACTAGCACAAGGCTCAATGAAATGTTAAATGAAAAAATAATTCATATACTTGAGTCGATTGACATTAGCGGTCACCCTAATGTGATTTTATCCGAACGATGTACTACATTTAAGACTATATGTAGTTCTAGTATGTGTGTGATAGAATTGTGTCCTTGAAGTTCAATTTACTTTATGCTAGTCATACGAATATAATATGATATAACTAATTTTCCCCAAGATGAATGTGTGAGATGGAATTCAAAATAACCCTTCCTATGTAGTGAATGATGCATCCCAAATGAAGTCCTTAAATTTTTCTCTTTGCCCAAGTAGTAGATAGGAAGTAATAGAAAAAATTCCCAAACCCTAATACTAATGAGTAAGTCTTGTGTGTGTGTGTATATATATATATATATATATATATATATATATATATTTCCCTTATTTGAATTTTGTCATTAACAACTAAAAGGATGACCCAAAGTGATAGACTATAGTTTAGAAAATATAATAGTTGATTTGGCATTTCAAACTTGGAGAAAGGAAGGGAAGATGAAAAAAGTACTTGAAAGGGGACAATAGCACCTAGGAACTCTCTTTCCTAATGGGCACTATTTTCTAAGATGCTTAGAGTATATAATGGAAAATATTGAGTTGGGTCACATGTTGTCAAATGTCCAAAAGTAAAGTGGTCATTCTAGAAAAGTAAATGATAGAAGTATAACACGGATAAAACAATGTCAGAGAAAAATAATTTTTGTTAATATATAGTTTTATTTATTAGGAATCATACATACAATTACATACTTAGAGGAATGTTGTCATGAAAATGTACAACATGAAAATTTCAAACTTTCAAGAATGACAACTTAACCAAAATTGAAAATTTTGCCCTCGAGTCTTCCCGAAACCCTCATCTAGTTAGTTTTTCAGTTGTGTCATGTCCATTTTGATCTTGCAAGATATTAAAAGATGATGAACAAGTAAGTAGATATGTTTTGAATGATGTGACAAGGTCAGAAATTTCATTCAGTGAGATGCTTCCAACAACTAGTTTCTCAATAGGCCTAGAAAG
Organism: Taxus wallichiana var. yunnanensis; assembly: GCA_018340775.1. NCBI lineage: Eukaryota > Viridiplantae > Streptophyta > Pinopsida > Cupressales > Taxaceae > Taxus > Taxus wallichiana. Next base: position 707,233,832 of record CM031243.1, on the reverse strand, counting down.
GCTAATTTTGACCTTCTCAAGATTGGTGTGCATCCTTTGGGATGGAATGAAAGGCTAAAAATCATCCAGATGTGGTATTGAAGAGATATGAACATGTTGGAACTGATTTAGGAAATTTTAGAAAAGTTTTGGAGGTTTAGGAACAAACTGAGCAACATCAGTTTTTAAGGTGTAAGGAGAAGGCAGTCAAAATAGGTACCTAATATTCCGTGGATGATTCTGGGAGCTCTGTAAGGAGTTAGGAGTCAAAAAATTAGTAAGTGGAAAGCTATAATAGTCTATACATGATGGAACCTTAACATATTTCACCATACTCAATACTCTCTCATCATAACTTAGTTTCAGTAGACACACCCTACTGTTTATGAGAAAAAGAAGCATTTTCGGGGTGTTTGAGGTATAACTGGAACTTGATACCCATCCCATTGATATTAGAATGTTTTCATGATTTAAAATAATATAAGGTTTCTATAAAAGTCTTCTGGAGCTCCGGGAACATCATTGTCAAATTGCTCTCTCTCGTATGTATATGCTTTCATAGTGAGTCAATTTTGCAAGAGGACACTTGTCACCTCTAGGTTGAGGCACATTTTTATGTCCCTCTTGTCTCTGTCCCAAGGGGATGATAAAATTTTTCCCACACCTTTTTCCCTCCAGGTTCCTCATAAGACCATGCTAAGCACTCCACATGCCTTTTTTCCTCTTTCTAGCCCCTCCTGTCATGTAATCAAATTGTGCCACTTGTCATCACTAGGGAAGGGTGCATTTTTCTATCACTCATATCTCTTTCCCTAGGGGATGATAAAATTTACCCCTCTTTCCCTTGTATGGTTCTCAATGTGACTAAGTTTAAGCTCTGTGGTTCTAAAACAAGCCCTTTCCTCACTTCCTCCTCACCAAATCACACTTTGCACCAATTGTCATCACCACATGAGGGCACATTTTTATGTCCATGTTGTCCCTATCCCTAGGGGACATCAGGGAAAATAAAATGTGACCATATCTATCCCCCATTCAGGTCTTCCATATGACCCATTCTCAACCCCAGTGTGCTTAATGGCTTGTTTTACCTCATTCCCCTCTTGCCCAATCCTACAATGACAAGTGGTGGGAAGATATGAAGGGTTCATTTAAATTCCTGAAAAATAAATGTTAATTTGATGAGGAAAATAGACAAATGCAATTCCAAAGAGGAAAATAAAAATGAAAATGTACCTGCATTTTCTTTTGGTTCTTATTTTTTAACTTTTGTATTTTAGCTCTATTGAAATGCAAAAATAGGTGCTCCAGAGGAGGAAACCTGCAATAGTTAGACAAAAGCTAAAAACAAAGAGGAAAGAACAGTCCTAAAGGTAGACCAACCAAGTAATTAAGAAAAAAACCACAAAGATCCTTGGTGATTTGAAGGAATCGTGGACAATTCTCTAAAATCATTGACGATTACAAAGAAGACAATCAAAAAAAATTATAAGTTAATTTTTAATGGAAAAATAAAGGGAATAGGTTCCCACCGGTGTGTCAGCAGAATGTATTAGGTAGATTTCAGGTCTATGCTATCAAATGCGAAAGTACCTAAAACTCAAAATATGATAGGGTTTAGTGATACATGCGCCAATAATCACAATGTCGGGATGATAAGTTATGAATAATAGAGGAGAGTTATTCATTTCACAAAGTGAAGATACCTGCAATCAAAGAAAACTAAATAAGAGATATTAGATAAAATGAGATGGCAAACTTTTAACATAGGTAGATTCTAGGAATCCAAAGGGACTTCCTTAGAGGATGTCAGCTCGTTTTGATATAATTAAGTGAGTTGATAATAATGATAAGATAGATAATGATAATGAAAAGAATAGAAGCTAGAACTCGAGGTGAAAATGAAGACATTTTTCTACTACGTAGGTGCCCCAGGATAAATTGGTGGTAATTTGGATGGATTCAAATTAGTTGTACTAATAATATTTGGTTTCTTGTTGGATTTTGTGGAGGAGTTCGAGTTATTCCGTAATTTTCTCGATGTTAGGTGTGAATCGATAGCACATGAGTAAGCTCATAGAGGATATCAAGTTGTTTCCACATGAAGGGTTGTTCAACGATCAAGAGGTCATAGATGCTTGTGATTGGCTGAGACTTGACATGGAATAATCAGCTATAACATAGACATACTTGCAATAGACAAGTTAAATCCAAGGGATACAAATAATGATTGATAAAGATAATGATTTGATGAAGGAAACTAATTGATTGAAACCATAGTTGATTCAAAGGAAAAACAGGAAATTTAGGGGAATTGTGGGTGATTCCTATACGATGAGAAATTAATGAAAATGATATATTTGAATTTATTTCTCATATTTGTTTTGAATTATAACTAGACTATAAATGATAATAGATAAAAAGAGATGACCTTGTGATGTGGAGATAGTTGTAAGAGTGTCCAAAGGGGCTGGTTGAGTTGATGATTTTGATTAGTTGATCATCTAGAGAGATTTTGAAGTCTTAGATACACAAGCTTGATGTGTTGCATCTCCTTGGGGTGGTAGAATTCTATTTCTGGGCTTGGTGATGATTGTAATGACATGCATTTACTTGTTGGAAAAGAGGCACAATTGTCCAAAAGGTCTTAGAATTTCCCTAAAATAGGAGTTTGAGCTCTTATTTATAATCGTGGGTGATTTGTTGGAATCACTAGAAATCCAAGAAATTCAGAGAGAACATTTGGAAATGGTTTCAACCACTTCCAAAATAGGATTTTCATGTGTCGAAAGAGGGGGAAATAGTTAGGGAAGAGGTTAGGTGAGGTTAAGAGGTTGGGATAAAAAAGGTTAGGATAGGTTTAAAGATGGTTTAAGAGGTTTCAAGGGGGTTATAATGAATTTGGATGATTAAATATGATTTATCGAGATAAATAATAATTATACGGAGTGATTTTGGATGTATTTGATAAGTTTAAAGTGACACACTTTAATAAATTAATGCACATATGCCGAGAGTAGGTGGGTGATGAAAACCCGATGTCTACATTTTCCTCTTTTTTCAAGTGGTTTGTGATGAACAAATTGCTAGAAAAAAATAGTTTAAGATAGTTTTATTTGTGTTTGGATGTGTGATTCCCCCTCAAAATGGTGGTGATTAAAACATAGTGCCAAGAATCACCAATTTAATTGAGTTAATTGGATGGTTTAACATGCGTGTTTTATTTTTGAGTTTCCCTAAGATGAGGTATAAAAACAAGACTCATGTTGCCATGGATTCAAATGATAGGGTAACTAAGGGGTTATTGTCCTATAGATGTATGATTTATAGGGACTAAATGTTGTCGCAAAGGATGCCATCTAAGACCAAGGAGCCAAGTGATAGGATGACCAATGGACTCAAGTACTATAGACATGGCTTACCGGTGCTAAGATTTGTAAAATAAATATGAGATGGATTTTTGATAGAGAAAAGGTTTTGGAATGACTTTGTTGTGTAATTAGGGTAGTCTTTGATTTGATTGATTGGTTTATTGATGTCACAAAAGGGTTCGGGGACCTCAAAAGGAGGCACATGTTGGAAAAATGTGCTATTTGGATGAATATGGCAACTTTTCAAATGACTTGGATGTTTGAAAGGCGTGTTTTGATATTTGAGATGAAATCGCATGTGATTTAAGAAAATTTCTAGCAATTGAAGGAATTATTGGCGATTCTAGGGTGGGAAAACTTATGCCATATAAATAGGTGAAATTACCATAGTAAGTTCATTTTTATCATGTTCCTTGAGAGAATTGGAGCTATGATTTAGTGCAATTTGAGTGAGAAGTTAGAGATGGAGGCTATCGAGGATATCAAAGGTAGAGGAGACCCACCTTAGGAGAGGTAAGTACCCTTTTTGTAGTTTTTGCTTGTTTTTAATTTTTAGGTTTTAGGCCCACGTTAGGCACGTTTTTCAAGTCATCGAATTGTCGACAATTTTGGAAAATCACTTGCGATTGGGAAGACATTCCAATGATTATGGTGAATCGCTAAAGACTGTTGTGATTTTGTTTTATTATTTTGATGTTGATGAAAATTTTATTAAATGTGATTCTATTGGATGTTTTATGTTTTGGTTGATGTAGGTGAGAGATAAATTGACTATTTGGGACATGATTCCCTTGATTTTCGATGATGTGCGAGCCTCTTTATGACTGGTCTCACTTAGAGGATGTTGGTTTGGGTGTGATGCACCATTACAAGTGTATCCATAGACATAAGGGTTTGTCGATGGTAGTTGGATAGAGGAGAGGTAATACCGGTGAAAGGGGAGGAGCATTATTGATAATTATTTGTTGGGATAAAGGATGGTAATGTGAGATGGAGACCATATATTGGGTTTCCAGTATGACAAGGAGAGGAAGGTGAGATTATGGCCAACCAACATGACATGTTGGTACATGGTAAATGGCTAGGAGAGTGGGAGTTGATCAAGTTTAGTCATGTCAAGGCGATAATTTGGGATGATTCGGATGTTCCAGAGGTGGCTACAACATATAGGAGTAATGATGGAGATGTGGAAACACCATTACCAACAGTTATAGTGATTCATTCCATCACCGATGAGGAGGGGTTGATGGGGGTGGATGACTAGGGGATACCTACAACAAAGGATGATGCCAAATTTATAGAGGCATATGCTACATGGTGGCAGGGCTCACTTGCTAGAGTTTATAGATGAGTACACACTCGTGTAGAGTGACTCCTTAGGGAGCTCAAGGTAAGTGTGAGGGAGGTGGGGGAGAGGATGCTAGTGGTGGTGATGAGAGGGAATATTTAGAGGATACCATTACTTGATCAGAGGATGAGAAGGCTGTGATATTGGCTAAGAAGGTGACATTTATGGTGGAGAGGGATAATTTTGTTGGTAAGCATGATGGGTTAAGTGGTGGTGACCGATATATGTACATGAGGAGTTGTCATAGGCCATATCAGACCGTGATAGGTATAGGTAGAAATGAGAGGTCTTGAGAAATGCCTTCGGTATCACAAGTACCTCAATATTAGGGATGAGATGGAAGCAACGAGGGCCTAAGCTAGTGGTTAGATGGGACCACTTAGTAGTGTTATCTTGCCTAACTACCACCATTGTGTGAAGAGTTGGGCTATTATGAGGATATATCGGGTGGAAGCTACTTGATGAGCCTCATTTTGTAGTGTATCATGCATGGAGATGAGAAATACCTAGTGGCAATACAATGAGTGTGGGCCACCCACCATGAGGTTTGGATAAAGGTGGTCCTAGTAGAGGACCAGATGGAGGTGAGGGTGGTGTTCAGGGGAGTAGTGCTTGAGGAGGCATCCTATTGACAAATGTATAATTTACCCATTAGATGTGATATTTTTTGATGTATAATTTTTTTTTGAAGCCTATATTCAATGTATTTTTTTGATATACAAAGCTTTAAGACTATAGATGATGTATATTGACACACACACACAAACACACACACACACACACACACACACACACACACACACACACACACACACACACACACACACATACGATTATGATTTTGATTTATATGTCGATCTACTTTAGTGTGATGTTTTGACATAGTAGGGTGTGTGGGAGAGTAAGTTCTCCTTTCAATGGTGTCATAAGGGGATGCCCCACTATACATTTTATTTTGATGCAAAAAATCAATGCATGTAGTTTTCTCTAATGGGAAAGTTGATTAATGTGGGAAGCTTTTGATATTTTCACTTTTTTAAGGTTGATCGATGCGGGAAGCCTTTTTACATTGATATGGGTAGGCATCCTTTGAGGGAATGGTCTACATTTTTGATTTTTTGATTTTTTCTTTCAGATAGTCATATTTCGAGGGATCGGTCTATATTTTTAATAGTCAGCTGTCCTTCGATCTGATTTATTTTTTGAAAATATGATTTTGATAGCTATCCTTTGAGGGATCAGTCTATTTATCTTGATAATATGCATCCATATATTTTTGAATTTATTTTTACACTGAGGGAAGGCTTAGTAGACCATTTCGAGGAGATGAAGAGATGTGTGCATAGACTACGCATGTGTGCCTTGTTACATGTTTTTAGTTAGTAGATAAGGTTGGATGGATGTAATGATCATGGGGTTCCTGCTAAGGAGGAACTTTTCCATGTGCAATATTCAATGAAAAAATTCGTGGTGCTCATCTTTAAGGTTTTGAGAATAGTGATAGAAAACCACATGCTTTCAAATCATTATAATGATGAAATGATGGGTTAGTGGTGGAATAAGATATTTGATGTGACTACAATCATGACGATCGATGTGTTAACAATAGAAAAGCCTCAAGTGAAAGGAATTCAAAGGTTATTTTTAGGTGTACCATCAAGGGAGGCTAGACGATAAGCTCTCAACCCATATTTGTGAGTGATGACATATGAAACGATCTAGTTAGGGGAAAAATTTCCACGTTTACTCCTTTCCAGAGTAGTGACATTTTGATTTTATTTGAGAAAGAGATCACCTATATTAAAGTCACAATCTTTGAAATGTTTGTTATATACACTTGATGTGCTATTGATAGACATGATAATGTTTTAGAGCTATTAGGTGTCGTTCATCTAATAACTCAAATTGTGCAAGACGTTCTTGACGATAATCCTAATTAGGGATAAAATATCTGAAGGATATGCAAAGTGATGGGATTTGGACTTCAAGGGGTAAAAATACCTTAGATCCATAAAATAGAGAAAAGGGCGTAGTACCTATAGGAGTACAAATGCTAGTAAGATAATCCCAAAGGGAAAACAAGATTGTGAGATGCCAATTCTTACCTTCTTGATCAATGATTTTCATGGGAATTTTGTTAAGTTTTTTATTAGAAGCCTCAACTTGTCCATTTTCTTGTGAATAATAAGGTGATGAAAATATTAGTTTTATGTTGAATGTGTTACATAATTTATTAACCTCTTTATTCTTGAAGGATTTTCCATTCTTAAGTGACTAGCTTGTGAGGGATGCTCGAAGCGACATATGATATGCTGATAGATGAAATCGATGATTTTGTTTTCTTTAGCATAGATTAAGGGAATGGATGCTACCCATTTAATGAAGTATCATTTAGCTATGATGATAGAGTGATGTCATTGTGATGAATGAGGGTTGATAAGGCCAATGAGGTCTAACCCCCATTATGAGAAGGGTCACAGATCTTGAGTGGATTACGAGCTTGACTATGAATGTGAGTGAGATTAGAATGTTGTTAGAATTTTACACGTTTCTTGACATACTTACAACAATATTGATTGAGAGTGGGCCAATAATATCCCATTTGAAGGACACACTTAGCGACAACTGTCCCATTGAAGTGTCTGCCACATATGTCGTCTTGGAATTCTTAGATGGATTTATTAGATTCATGGGATATGAGACATCTTAACAAGATGAAATCAAATCCATGCTTATATATAACACCACCTAAAATGACATATCGGTAGTGTGTTGAAGGAAATATCACTTAGCATTTCTAGAAAATTTGGAGGGAATTTTTGATTATGAAAGATAGTCGAATGTCTGAGTATACTAGAGGTCTTTTGGATTATTTTTGATGAGATTGATAGAAGGGAGTTCATTGTTGTGGGATGGTTGATCAAGTTTGTGTACAACAAAAACAATTTAGAATCATTAGTTGATAGAGGGATGAGTGATGCAAGAGAAGCCATGGTGTCTGTGAATTTTAGAAGATCATGGAATTATTTGGATGGTGTAACGATCAAAATATTCTAAGAGGAATTCAACAATGAATTTATATTTTTGTAGGATATCATTTTTACATTGAAAATTTTCTTTTATTTCGTTGATAACAAGCTATGAGTCTCTATAGATGTCTAAGATTTGAACATTGAGCATGACAATAATTTGGAGACCCATGATTAGAGCTTCATATTCTACCATGTTGTTAGTACATTAAAAGTTTAGTTTGAAAGATAGAAGGATAGGGGTCCCCTAGGGATGTAAAATAACAATGAAGGTACCTCCCCTTTACTGAAACTTAAATCCATAAAATAAAAGTGTCATTTTGATAGGAGTGTATTCATGATCGATAAAGTTGATAGATTCGTCAGAAATTGTTCGTGAGGTGGCTGATTTTCAAGAAGAGGGGCTTCGGAGATGGCTTGTCCCTTTATAGACTTTTACGAGATGAATTCAAGGTCAAACCCGGTCATGAGAATAAGCCACTAAGTGATGCGGTCACTGTTATATGGCTTGAAGTGTGTGGTTTTAAGAGGATTGAAGATGTTAATGATGTAAGTCTTGTGATTAAGTAAATAATGAGGGAGTTTAGACATTGAGAAGTACAAGGCACACCAATTTTTTTGGATTTAGCATAACGAGTATCGTAGCCATGGAGAGTGTGGCTTATATAGCAAACAACCTGATTATAACCTTTCTTGTCTCAATGAGAGAGCATGACACCCAAGGCATGATTAGTAGCATATATGTAGAGGTAGAATAGATCCCCCTCATGTGGATGTGTGAGCACAGGTGGAGATATGAGGTATTTTTTGAGGTCATCAAGTCCTTTTGATAGTTGTGATCCCATTTAAAATTTACATCCTTTCGAGAGAGATGATGAAAAGGATGACAACGGTTTGAAAGTTGTGAGATAAAATGGTGGATTGATTGAAGTTTACCCTGAAGGTTACACAACTACTTCACGTTTGATGGGGGAGGCATTTCGATGATGCTTTGATTTTGGTGGGATCTACTTCAATGCCCCGAATAGAAACAATGAATCTCCGAAGCTTACTGGTCAAAACACCAAACACTTAGTAGGGTTGAGACTAAGAAAGTATTGGATAAGATGAGAAAAAATAGTGTCAAGGAAAATGAGGTGATCTTTGTGTTTCTTAGATTTATATAAAATATCATCAACATAGTCTTGTAGAGTTTTGTGGATAAGATTATGAAAAATGTATGTCATCACGTGTTGATACGTGGCCCTAACGCTTTTAATTCCAAAATACATTACTTGATAACAAAAAGTACCCAAAGGAATGATAAAGGATGTTTTGTGTGATCATTAGTGGTGATAAGGATTTGATAGTAGTAGAAGAAGCCATCCATGAGGGAGAACATTTCATGGCCGAGAGGTTAGGAAGGGGAAATTTGTATGTAGGAAAGGTGAGATTGAGGTCTTAGAATTTGATACAAATGCGTAAATTTCCGATGCTTTGGTCATGGGCACAATATTAGAGACCCATTGTGGATAGTCAATGGGTATGATGAAATTAACAGAGAGTAGACGTTGTAACTCTTCTTTGATGAGAAGAGTTATGCGAGGGTGCATCCTATGTAAATTTTGTTTGACAGGCTTAACATTAGGATAAGTGATGATATTGTGAACAATGATGTTGGGGTCAATACGACATATCACTATACGACCATGTGAAGGCTTGACTATGTTTGGATAGAAAGGTGGTGAAGTCTTTTAATTCTTGTGAATCTAAATATTGACCGATTTTGACTATGTGAGGCTCTTGTGGAGTTCTTATATTAACGTTGATAGTGGATTCATTAAGAAGTGTCAAGGTGTCAGGTGGCAGATTTTTTTAAAGGTAATGGTCCTCTGCCCCCATATGAGAGAGAATGGATTGGTCATCATGGCATTGAAGGATGTCAATGGTAGGTGAATCTTCCTCTATCATTTTAGGCCAAATGAGAGGAAGGGTCTCATACCATGATTATTTTGATAAGTCAATGGTCCTAAAGTGATAGTGTTGACTAAAAACATTAGGTGGGATTGAAATGGTGTCATCTGTGTCCATAAGGTCATCATGTGTAGATGGGGAATGTGGTTTTGGGTCTATTATGGATCCGAATATGATGCTTGTTGAGGGTTCGAAGGCTAGTTTTTGAAACCTAACATGTATTTTTAGGAGGTTTGTGGGAATGGTCAAGGATTAATTCATATATGCATTGTTTATAACATATGAGTCAAAACCTTCCTAGGCATAGTGATGGAGGTACATTTACGTAAAGACTTGGTTATAGAGGAATGAGAAGTCCGATATGAATGGTTTCAGCATGATGCTGATTAATGGGAGGTAGAGAATGACAATTGATCCCTCTCAGTAGATGAGGTTGGTTTTGAGGATTGGTGGACCAAAGGAGATAACATCCCTGACATTAGGTTCGTACATGCGGCTTTTTGGGTCTTCGTATGTCTTCGGTGTTGAAAGTGAATTAAGTGTAAAGAAATCACACCCCCTAGTGAAAGGCATTGCATAACATCATTGAAGGAAGTGTCATCTTGTAATTATGATGAGGAAATGAATAAACTGGTGGAGGCTTCATTAGAGGAACCCAAGTTCCCGTTGGGTACAAGGACGTTGTTTAGTTGATATTTCATGTGATATGATTTGAAAGGGTTTGACCTACGAGGACCATGAAAGTTTTACCCTCATGTTTGTATTTAAGACATTAATGGAGCGTAGATGGAATACAACACATAGTGCATATCCAAGGTCGGCCTAAAAACATGTTATATTGAAACTCTCCTTCCACTAGATAGAAGAGTTCTTGGAGGTTTTTTTGGGCCTTGAAAATATGGCTAAGTATTTAAGGACGCGTATGCACGCAAGACCTCTTGAAGAAACACACATAGGAAAGAGTGTGAAAAGTGCACACTTGTATGACAATATTCACATGCAAGATTACAGGAAAGGGAACCCGAAGAAGGCATCATGAAGGACTAATGACTTAGTCAGTTTTGGCATGATGGTGAATATAGAGATGGAATAGGAAACACGCAAGAAATAATTCCATGCAGGAAGAGTATATTTTTGGAGGATGGAACTAGCAGTTCAAACTAGAGTATGAAGACTTGGAGGCCACGTAAGGCTATTTTGGGACAAGTAGAAAGACAAGCGACATGTAGTGTTTTTAGCTAATAATAGGGATGGAACTAAAGTTATATATAGATGATCTGTTGTTAGAAGATCTTGCATGGTCTCTGGTTGTCTTTGTAAGCAACGCATGGCTATTCTTAGCATGTAACCTATTTTGAGGATGCATACATAGTGATGGGAATTTCCCCACTCCTATAAATATGCATTGATTTACACAACTTAGGGATCTAAATTTTGTTAGTGTTATGTTGCTGGTTTATGAGCGCGCATGACCTATAATGATATTGTTATGTATGTATTCAGATTCTTTGTTTTACATTGATTAATACAATGGATATTTGTGGTTGGATTATGGTTATTGATATTACTATGGATCAATATTGTATGGTGAATATGATATTAGTTCTTGTCTGTTTCTTTATGCACTATGGTTAAGATCTAGATTTGTTTATGGTTTATCCTTATATGTTTTTTTATGGATGTGGAATATATGTGTGTTTTTCATGCTAATTCCTTGACAGAGCTGCCATAAAGAGGGACTTGGTACCCTTACGTGTTTCGTGAGCGTTAAGATATGTCCTGGGTGATGTGCCAAGGCTCCTTGGGCTGTTCGTAAAAAAGATTACATTTTGGTCCCTGTTGCTGGGACCTCTTTTCAAGATATTTGTAAGGATGTTGTATGATGAAGACCTATCGGTTGACTTTGGATAGTATTGAGGATTGGGTAGAGAATTTGGAGGAAGATTTTACTCAAAATTTAACATTGGACCTGTATTTGATGCACATGCATGGGTTGAATAGAATATGTGCTAGGAGCTCTATGAGACATTCTTTTCCTATTTCCCTATAGAGTTGTATGAGTGGTTGGTATCATGCACATCAAAGAGAAAATAGAGGTATAAAGCTCTTATTTGGACACATGAAGATTACTTAAATTTACATGATGCCGATTTGAATTAGACACATCTGTAGATCATTGGTGGAGTGGTGGTTTATAGAGTTACACTTTGGAGAAAAATATTTATACTTATTCCGTCCCAGAGGTTGATGAGTTCATTTTCTTGCACAAACTTAGAGGATCTTATTTGCAAGCTATCCATTTAGAGATGAAGATCTTGATTATGACTCTAGATCTGGAAGCACATCCTATGGATAGCTAAACCCCACCACACGCGGGGGTAGGAGTAGGTGTGGTGAAAGATGGTAGACTGGTGGTAGAGAGGCGGTGATTAACAAAAATGGTACTAAACTATGAAAGTATAATCACTAGTTAATCTAATTAGGATGAATAAAACACCGTATAAATGAATCTAAAACAAAATAGAACAATAGTAAAGAATTATACTAAGTGAAATCAAACCCTAAATATGTAAGAGAAGGAAAGTAAATAACTTAACCGATTCAAAGAGAGTGTCGCAGTGCTGCGAATAAAATATGGAAGTATAGATGACCACTCGAAGTCCTACGAAGGCCGGATCTAAACCGACCGAGGCACTTAGGAAGGTATTGGGGTGCTCCAGGGCACCTTGATCTCTATAAATGCTTGAAATATGAATTTTGTATGGTTGCAGGATGATCTAATACTTTGTCTATATGTCACATTGGATTCACTAGGTTCCACCGGATGAGTTGAATAATGACCTACAATAAGAGAGGAAGTATCAAACCCTAAGAAAAATAAAGATGCAAAATGAATGGGTTGGACTGACCTCAGCCACCAAACTAGTGGTCTTATCACTGAGTGTTGCACTACATTTCATACCTAGATGTAGTTTTAGTAAGTGTGTGCATGTCCTACCCTAGGTGCACTTATGCCACCACACTTTGTGAATTAGTGAGAAATAGTAACTATAGAAAATGTAATAGTATGTGTGCATGGAATAGAATAGAATCCCTCCCCCTATGTTGTGTGTGTTGATGTAGATCTCTTAGCCTTGATGCATGACACTATGTGGATGCAAGTGATGCAACTCTAGATGGAGTGATAGTAGTATATGATGCTAGGCTCCTCATTATGGTCTTATAACTTTATATTTAAAGGGTTCTCAATCTTAATTTTGTAATTAACCATGACATGGCTAACTGGGAAAAGGATAATGATGAAAAATGGTTGGAAAGGCCCCAAAAATAAGTGGGAAAGAGAAACATAGATTAGGGTGCCCAAAGTGGGACTAGGGTGCTTTGGGCGCCCGAAGACAGCTTGTGTGCCTTGATTTTGGGTTAGAATGACGGGGAAATTGTGATGTGACGGATATGTGCAAGAAGATATACAAGAATAACAAAATAAAATATGAAATAAGGATGGCCAAAAGGTGGGATTAATTTGTACTTTATTCACTTGGGAACCTTCTAAATAGTAGTATAAGACTGGGCTAAATAATGACTAAAGTGCATGATTTTGTGTCTACAGGAAGAGAGAAGAAAGATGGATTAATTTTCATGAAGCGTGTGAGAGGAACTTGGTGAAACAATGTGATGTTGCATAATGAATGGTGTTACAGAGACAAATGACTTGTAAAGGATTTGGAGCTGACATAGAAGAAATGGAACTAGAGCATCTGGTACTCCCTCATTTGGGTAAGCATGGAAGATAACCCTCTTTAGCTTTAGATGAGAGGACACTGGTTGAAACTACAAGGACCAAGAGTGTGCATATGATCCCTCCTAGTGACCTAGCACTTGCACTTGGTTTTCTAGTTTCTGGGATAGTCAATGATAAGCAAACTAGTGTGGGTGGTAGATTAGTGATAGATAGATTTCACTTTTCATTAAGTTAAGGAATTAATCATATAATACATTCATCTATGGCAGGTGTAGACATCATCCGTTCTATTTGGGGGACCGGTTGGGGGTATATTTTCTAGCACGCCATCAACATACGAACGTGGGTGTGCAAAATGTTGGTATTATCTCTGGAAGTAGTACAACTTTGCAGACCATGAGAGTTCAATTTAGTACAACAATTAGAACACAAGGTAATACATCCTCTGGTTTGGTGCCTATTATAGGAGGGGATCAAGAGGATTAGGTGGTTCAGGATCTAGTGGATCTAGTGGTTCTAGGAGGTGGAGGGAATACAAGAGGTAATATAGGTTCTAGATCTGGTGGGCATGGTCTCGCACCAATCCCAACAAGTTTATTTTGAGATGTCCCTTCACCTACCAGAATATAGAGGAATTGAATATGTAACTAAGCACATGCATATGTGTGAGATACTATGGTGTACTAAGGGGATTATAACTCTTGAGTGTAAGGCAAGTCATTTTGTTACTACTTTGCAAGGGCACACACATAGTTGGTACATGAAGTATGATCCGAACTAGACTTGTGTAGACTATACCACGCTACATGATGCTTTCTTAGCAAAGTTTCATATACTTGAGTTTGAACAGAAGAGCATCAACGCACTCAAGGATATTAAGCGAGCATGGATGAGAGAGTGAGGGAGTATGATGAACACTTTAAAAATTTGCTAAATGTGTCTTGCTATTGTAATATTTGTAAGTCTACCACCCATGATACAAAGAATTTTAGATTGATTGATTAGATCCATGATGGCATTGAAACTGGTGTACACCCAGGACCATTGTTGCAAACAATTCTAAGGAGTAGGGTGAGCACCATAATCGTAATCAAAATGAAGGGTGCTCTGATGGAGGTTATAGAGGTAGAGGTTACCGTAGAGGATTTAGAGGCTGAGGTTATGGTGGTGGAAGAGGTTAATTCCCATGAGGAACATGTTATACATGCCGGTCTCCTGATAATTATAAGTGTTAATGCCCCCAGAATATTATTTTCTCCTGGTGCAGAAAGAATCACAATTATGAAGAATTCCCAGATTTGTATGAGTACCTAGGAAAGAAGCACAAACAAGATAAGGGTGTAAGAATGGTTAGAGTACAATGCATTGTGAAATATCAGTGGATGCCAAAGTTAGCACTTGACCCTGAGATAATCCTGGTATTGGTTAGTACACGTGTTGAGGCACCACGTGCATGTGAGAATCTGAAGTAGAAACCAGTCATTATAAAACATGAGGTATTACATGCAAAGTATCCAAATCCTACCCATTAGAAGGAAGTTTATCAAGAGACCATGGAGGTTATTAGGAAATTTAGGGTGAGATACAATGCTTGAAGGAGAAGTCACAGAAACTGGAGCAGGAAAAAGTAGTTGAGTTTCCTTAGAAATATGTTGATGACTTGAAGGAGGTTTGTAAGATGTTGTGCCAAGAAAATATCATTCCATTGTTAGGAGAATGGTTAAGGGAGAAGATACCGCATGCTTTGGAGTTGAGCATGAGAGATAAATATTACATGTGAACTTACCTCCTCATAGTCTTGATTATGACAAAGAGATCACTTTGAATACAATTTTTGATGGATGGCTATTGAGTAACATTTTGATTAATACAGGTGCAAAGTGAATGTTCTCACCATGGACACATGGAATTAGATGGGGAGGCCACCATTATAGCCATCTTCAAATGTGTTGTAAATGGAAAATAGAACCAAAGCCATGCCCATCGGTGTATGTAAGGATGCCACTATTAATATACAAGGGTCCAAGTTTCTTGGGACTTTGAAGTCTTGCTCTTGCGGGTAGATAGTTTCCTCACTTTACTTGGGAGCCCTTGGTGTTACGTGAATAAAGCTGATTTTCATTTTAATAAGGGCTACATATGTTTTGAGAAAAAGAAGAGCACATGATCATACCTTTGATAGATGGAAAAGATGCGCCTTATGTAGAACCTTTGAGTGAACAATATTTGAACAAAATTTATGTGCACACCATTAAAGATCTTAAAGTTCTTGAGCCATAAAAGGAGGGAGTTATTCAATGGGATGATGCACAATCTATGATACAAGTAGCATTGCTTGTGATAACTAGGCACATGGGACTTATCAAATGGTTGGGCATGAGATGAAGAGTGTAGTTACTCATGTAAGTAGGCTGCACTGTGTTAGGTGTATGGGCAGTAGCTAGGTACCAAGGTACACTGGCGAAGGAAATCTGATGTATTTATACGTGTTATGGAAGCCTAGTGGATAGATCAAGTGGAGATAAGGAATATTCTTGTGTATACCTTACGTGAGACAACAATGCGCTGGTGGATGGTACAAAAGATGGTCTTTTAGAGTGGCAGAAGTGAGAATCACCTTCTCTACTAGATTTCTTAGGAGCAATACACCTACCAAGACATGTGAATTTCATGGGAAGGATTTTTCTTTGCATCACGTTCAAAAGTGTGAGAGACTTTGGACAAAGGGGTAGGAGGCCTTACCACCTTCACTGTGGGTGTAAAATTTCTACTTCACTCTTCCCGGCTTACGTGCACACATGTTATATTTATGTGGAGTTGAATAAAGAAACAAGGAATGGGCAATAATTGACTGCAAGTATGATTAAGACCTTTTACCATTTTTCTACTAAACCTCCAATGAATGAGGCATTATAGGTTATGAAGTGCTTGGATATGGGAGATAGTGCAAAGGTTGAGGAGATTATTTAGGAATTACTAGGTGAGTTAGATTTTAAGGCATGTTTTGAAGAAGAAGAGATAGATGAAGAACAACTTGGGCATACCTACCTAGAAAAGGAAAAAGGGAAGTTGTTTTATATGATTGATGATGAGGAAGTGGAGAATCTTGATGTTGATCATACTGAGGGTACACACAAGGTATCAGGAAATGTAGATGAGAAGGTGCATGCGTATCATGAGCCTATAAAAACAAAGAAGGTCAACATTGGGACAGGTGTAAAATTGAAGGAGGCCATCATTGGTGATTATTAGTCTGACTCAGAGGTTACAAAGATAATTGAGCTATTTTGTGACTTCTATGAATTATTTCCTGGAGGGTATCATGAGTTGAAAGGGGTACATCACTCTTTGGGCCATCCGAGGATTTTAGTCACAAAATCATGCACTTTAGGCAATTATTTATCCCGAGTCTCATACTACTATTTAGAAGGTTCTCAAAGAAATAAAGTACTAATTAACCCCCATCCTTTTGGTCATTTCTATTATTTTATTTCATATTTTGTGACCAACTATATCTACCTATCAAGCCATTTCCAAAGATCCCATGTCGTCTTAGCCATAATCGGGTGCCCATGGGCACCACAGGTCTGTCTTGGAGTGCCTTGGTCCCTTTTGCACTTTCTCACCTTTTCTTGGGTCTTTTCTAGCCATTTTTCATCCTTATCTCTTATGAGGTTAGTATTTTCGGGGTTAATTATGAAATTGGACCAAGAGAACCCTATAAATATAAAGTTATGAGACCATAATGAGGGACCTAGCATCACTATCTACTATCACGCCATCTAGAGTTGTATCCATCTATTGCATTACATCCACATAACTCCATCATCATCAAGGCACAAGCTAGGAGATTTGCATCAACACACACTTCATAGGGGAGGGATTCTATTCTATTCCATGCACACATTTTATTACATTTTCTACACATTGTTATTGCTCATTACTTTAGAAAGTGTGGTAGCATAAGAGCAACCTAGGGCATGTTCACTCACACATTTGCACACAAAACTACATTGGGTATGAGATGTAGTGCAACGCTTAGTTAGTAAGTCCACCCTTGTGGCAGGTTGAGGATAGTCTGACCCCTTCATATGCATTTTTATTTTTAGGGTTTGATGCTTGTTTTGGGGTCTTGTAGGTCATTTATCCATCTTGGCATATTTGAAGTATTCGGCGTGACACACAAAATTTAGTGCAAAAGATAGACAAGGTTCCAAATATCTTTCAGCCTTGTAAAACTAGATTCAAATATTTTACAAAGACCAGGGTGCCAAGATAGTAGACCAAGAAGTCATGGGTGCCCTAGTCTAGTTCCAGTGCCCTACCTAGTCACATCATCCAAATCTATCATTTTCAGCATTGTGGCAAGTCGTTCTTGGTTCTTGATTTTAATGTAGACTTGTGACACTCTGCGTCGAGTCTTTTGATATTAGATAAGCCATTTCTTCTTCTTTACTCCAGACTAGGGTTTTAGTTTCATCTAGTTTAATTGTCTATTCTATTTTACATGCTTCTTTAGTAAATCATTTACCACGTTATATCTACTCTTAGATTAGATTAACTACTTTGTAATTATTCTACTTTAGCAACAATTTTAGTTAATCATTTTGGTGAACCAATGTCTCTTTCACGCTTCTAGCATCTTCTTCTTTGCATTCCCATTCTAAGGCTTATTTTGACTTATTTTATTTTATGCCCCTTACTCATAGCGGTCACTTTGGATCTCTTCAATACTGTGAACTGCCTTTATCTACTCATCATACTTATAAGATTATGGTTGATACAACCACATCCATGACTACCAAACCTTTAGATACATCCAATTAGGTTACTCTTCATGAGATTGAAGTGTCCGATAGAAAAAGTCCTATGATGAGGACACTAATGTTGACCAAGATCAACTTAACACCATCACTGATTTTCGCCAAGCATTACGTGAAAATCCTACCCATCTCCCTCATGTTTTACATGCTTTAATCATTGCTAAGAGGGCTCATGATGCTACCACATCCATCATTGATTTTTTTCTCTCCTATAGTCTCCACCTCACCTACCTATGTTGCTGCTCCATTTGTTTCTACCCCACCTACTCATGTTGTTACTCATGTTATATCCACTCCACTTGCAAATACCCACTCCTATTAGCACTACCACTACTCTGACTGTTCACAATGGTGCTTATCCTTTACATCTCATTTCCTCTTCACCTTCTCTAGATTTGGGTGCTTTATATAGAGACTTACAAACCCAAATTCTTCAGCTTCAAACCTCATGTGTATAGTCATATCTAGATTCTACAACTTTGTTGCATACTCCTTTTGCACTGCCATATCTACATACCCACTACCACCTAATTTTATTTCCCCTAAGTTACATTTATTTAAAGGCCATGGGGACCCACAAGAACATCTCTAAGCATTTCATGTAGCATGCCTTGACTATGCCAATGACCATATCATACTCATTAAGCTCTTTCCTTGAATTTTACAAGACTATGCAATGCGATGGTTTTATAATCTACCCATCCATTTGATAGCCTCTTTCACACACTTGGCGATGATTTTATCACCCACTTTTCTATCAAAATTGGTTCTAACATCTCCTATGCCTAGTTGCTACAAATTAAACAAGAACCTAATGAGCATTTGTCAGATTATGTCTTAAGATACAAAAATAATTTAGCTAGGATGTCTAATGTACTCATAGATTCTGAGCTCCAGGATTTATTTACTCAAAGTTTATTACCACCTTTACAGGAGAGTGTTCTCTTTGAGACATTCTCTTCATTTGATCAACTTTTCCATACTATTAAGGTTCATGAGGTCAAACTTTTAACTATAGGAAAACTTAAATATCACGAAAGCGTCCTCTTCCACCCGTGTTCAAAATAAGCCAACTTTCAATCCTTCCACATCTAAATCCATGGACACATTACCAACCGTAAATGTAATCTCTACCCCGAAGGAACTTTGACCGCAACCATATAGACACACTTTGACTAAGTTTAGTACAACTCCAAGTGTCTTACTACCGCAACTCATTGATAGTAATCTTATCACCTTGGATACTCCTTTGTAGCTCAATCCATCATGACCCAAAGGATGAAATTTTGATGAAAACACCTATTGTGACTACCATCAATGTACATGACATCGTACCAATCATTGTTTTAGTTTACGACATCTCATTCAGGACTTGCTTAACAATGGTCAAATTGAGCTTTCGAATATGAAGAAAATCCTTCTATCAATGAAAACCATAGAATGCAAATCTTTAACAATCCACTACCAAAGCATCCCAAAAAGTAATAGATTCAACCACTAATCATATATCACACACTATCTCTTTGTCGACTTGCAAATCCTTCAATTCATATTTACTCACACTTTGAAATTTCCCGCATATTATTTCCTTTTGCAATGAAAATTTTCATGCTAAATTTACATCTGATCATTTACATATTAACGCATCTATCGGTTCCACCCCCATCAACAACACTAAGGTGGACCCATCATGGCCTATTAGCACATACTCTATGTCACTTCTTAAGGCTATCGGTACCCCCATCACAAATTGACTACCCTTTCAAAAAACCCTTTGGCATCGTTAAGCTACACATTACATTCAGCCATCTCACTATGCTTGTACCTTTCCTCATTGGGAACACAGTTGGGGGATGTGACATTCTATTTGGTCTAAATTAGATTCATCATTCATAATCTATCATTTTTATCAATGGTGTCCCTCCATCTACTCTATGGTCATTGTCTCCTTGTGTGGTAGCCAATTCATCCACTACTTCTTCCAACACATTACATACTATGTTGCTTAAAATATAATCTACTCCTAGTTCACCTAATTACATAACATCTACATGCCTACATCATTCAACTAGTCCCCCACATAGGTATAGGCCTCTTCCACAGACAATTACGACATGACACAAATCACCACCTCAGTTTCTTCCACGTCGACCTTCTTCAATTCTACATGTCCCCTCTATTATTGACACATTTTGTGACACCACGATCATCCTCATATATTCATCCCTCACATACACATAGAATTCATTCACCAGTCCATCATATATCTACTATACCACCACTATTAGAGCATGGTCATATGCTTTCCCCTCCTACATCAGCTAGAGGACTATCGTCCTTCACCATCATTGGATAGTTCTTTCATTTACACACACTTGGGGGACATCGCACTTCACATACCCCCCTTAGTCTCACGTATATACATATTTCTACATCACAATCACAACATTTAGGCATACTTCATCTTAGAATGAACACATCTTTCACACTCTCACACCCTCATTTCTCTCACATTTAGCATATTCATTATATATTCTAGTGTCATTATCCGATGACACACTCTTGTCTTTCAGGTTCACACTGAGAATGTTGAGAGATTACTTCTACATTGAACCCCACACACTACACGTTAGGCATTACACATTTACATTTTATCACACACATCGTACATCATACACCATCCATCCTACACTTACTCTACATTCTACATTATACTACATCCTCTCATCATGCACATATTAGTCATTCTACGTATTACATACACCATTAGGCTATTTCACATTACACATTTATACATCACCTATATTCTACATACTACGCTAGGTTACATTACATATGAGTCTAGCTTTACATTTCCTCACTACATTTTACATTACTAGTTTATCTACACCTATTACATTACATATTACACATTACATATTATACATCCTACACATTTAGCATCACCTTCAACATACTGCGTATCTACATATCATATTCATCACCTTGTCGTCTATACTACATTGTATTCTACATGGAAATCTCGCTACCCAATGACGCACTTTATTTCATTGTTGGGATAAGGAAATACAACTCAAGTATGGAAGTACATAAGGTTTAGGTGTGTGGGCACAGGCTGCGTGGAAGAGCACACAAGTATAGCAAAATAGGGGTGTGCCTAGAAAAGGCAGTTTGAAATAAGACTTAACCATTTTTGCAGTTAAGGCTAAAGATAGATGTGGAGTGTTGAGCATGACTTCTAGAAGACTTAAAGACTATGCCAAGGCTATTTTGGATAAGCGGAAGATTGAGCACCATGTAAATTTTTGAGCTAATAATAGGATTTGTACTAAGAGTTAACTATAGGAGATCTATTATTAGCACTTGCATGCTTTTGTATTCTTATGTAAGGGCACATGACTATTATTAGCATGTAGCCTATTTTTGGAAGGTGCATGGCGGTGAAGGGAAAGTCCCCACCCCTATAAATATGTATTGATTTGCATGGTTAGGAAGTCATGATTTATTATAGTGTTATCTTTGTGAATTTATTAGACGCATGACCATGGAGATGATGATATGTATGTATGAAGCTTCTAAGTTTTACAGTATTTAATAGAATGGATCTTATTGGCTGGATATTGGTGTTGGATGTAACAGAGTAAGGATATTGTATGGTAAAACTTATTATAGTAATTTTTAGTTATTCCTTCATAAGATTAAGATCTAGATTTGGTTTACGCCTTGTTATGAGCATTCATCTCGGTTTAATTGATTATCTGTTATGGATCTGAAATATACTTGTAATCATGCTAACATATTGAAAAAGATTCTCTAAAGAGGGACTTGGTACCCTTGCACACTTTGGGTGGGTGCTCGGTTCAAGTTGAGCGATGTGTCAATGTGCCTTGAGCTATTTGTAGTGAATTCTAGGCTACATCATCGGTTCTATTTTCAAGGCCTCTTTCTTTGCTATTTTTCAAGATGTTGTATGATGAAGACGTACCGGTTGACCTTAGCTAGTATTGAAGAGTGGTTAGATGATATAGAAGAAGAGTATGCTCATCCCTATTTAGCACTATACCCTTTAATGCATGGGAATGGGTTGAGAGTGAATTTGTATGACTCTTTATGAGAATTTCTTTGCCATATTTCCCATAGAGCTATATGAGTGGATGGTTGCTTACGCGTCTAAGAGGAATTGGAGGTTTCACGGGCTTGTTTGGACACACAGTAGAATTCCATATTTTTATGATGTAGATTTTATTTGGACTCAAGTTAATAGATTTCATGTTTGGTTTCATGGTGTTTTGATCAACTATATTTTGGAGTAGGTAGTTTCCATGTACTCTTTCCCAAAAATTTTGAGTTCCAGGTTTTGCATGAGCTCGAGGGTCTTACTTGCACAACATTCATTTTCCAATCAAGATCTTGATCGTGACTCGGGATTTGGAAGAAAAACCTATGGCTTTTGACAAACCCCACTAAGTGTGGGGTAGGAGCAGGTTTGGTAAAGATGGAAGACATAGTGGCAAAGAGACAAAGATAAGAAAGGAGACTTAATTTTAATGAAGAACCTAAGAGGGATCTAATGAAGCAACAAGAGATTGTAGAAAGAATGGTGTTGTGGAGGGAGATGGCTCAAGAAGGATTTAGAGCTCATGTAGAGGATGTGGAGCCAAATCATCTTATGAAACTCCCCCATTTGAAAAAGCATGGATGAGAACCCTCCTTGGCTTTGGATGAGGGCATGTCAATGATGAAATATTGTGGACACGGGCATGTATATGAACTTACCTAGAAAACCTAGCCTTTGCGCATGGTTTTACAAATTCTATGGCTTAATAGTAACCTGCTAGTGTGAGTAACCTTACTTTAGTAGATAGAGTCAATTTCTAGTCAAGTTTAAGAGTTAATCCATGGAGATTATTCCATCTATGATGTAATCATCAGGCTATTTTATTTAGAGGACCAAAAAATATCTTTTAAGGCATCATTGAATATAGTCTACATAATATTGGTATAGACATCTAGAAGTAGATATATTCATAGAATATGAGTCTTTTAAACGACATCAACAACTTCAAGGAAATACATCATTTTCTATTTCTACTTCGAGAAAGGATCGGGAAAATGGATTGTTAGGTGGCTCGAGCAAAATAAAGGATCTCAGTGAATCTAAGCAGGTGGAGAAATGAAGAGGAAACACATATACTTTAGATGTGGTAGGGTAAGGTCCGTTTTTGACAAAATGAATAGATTTATATGGAGATCTCCTTTGTCTTCCATAATATAGAGGCATTGAAGATGCTCGAGCACATGATATGTGAGAGATAATATGGCACATTTTTAAGGGGATACATCTCTAGAGCACAAGGAAAGTACTTCAGCAGGCATTAATATGCCCAAATTGGTTTAAGTAAGTTTGACCTTGACTAGAGTTGTGTAGATGCTACCTACACATGCTTTCTTAAACAAATTTTATATCCCTATCTAGTTTAAGCATAAGAGTATGAACATTTGAAAGATATTATAGCGAATATGCATTATTGAAAGTGTTTGGGAATATGATGCATTTCAAGAATATTTTAAGTCCCAAAAATTATCATATACGTACATATCGGTAGCCAACATGCTTAGTGGTTCATGGAATTTTTAATATGATTTTAGAAGTTCATCTAGCATGAGAATTATACAAATTTCATGCGAGAACTTGAAAGCATCTCTATGCGATGAGGTTACTGCAGGAAGTGTAGATACGGAGTGATCCCATTCAAGCTCATATTGCATCATCAATGACTAAATGTGTATGAGTATTAATTACTTGTATAATTTAGATCATTTGAGTAGAAATATAACACAAATTAACATAATATTCCAAAATGATGATCTCAATATGCAAGTTAGAATAACTTAGCCACTTTGAGGGGGTAACCTCCAAATCATACAATAATACTCAAATGTTCTCAATGATGATGAATTACTACCTTCAATCCCTATATATACTATTCATATGTTATAGCCATCACTAAGGCCGACCCACCAATGATATTAAACATGAGAAAGAGATATAAATGATATAATAAAATGATATGGTAAGCCACAAGTCAGGCCATTCATATCTAATATAAGAATAGGTTAAGGGCGTAGTATGCCCTTCCCCTTCAAAGGAACATTGTCCCCAATGTTGAGAAGCTATGGGTCTTCTTTGTAGGAATGTCATATCTTCCCATGTTGCATCTTCATTATCCATATTCTTCCACTTGATCGGGTACTCGAATAATAACCCGTGTCCTCAATCTTTTAGTGTGTGTTTGAAGGATGCATTCGGAGTTCCAAGATGACTCTCCCATCCTCATCGAGCTTAGGTAACACTTGTTTGGGTTGATACTTTCTATCTAATTACTTTCTTCCATGAAAGATTGGATGTATTCATTGTGGAAGTTCTAATTTGTATGCTGAGCACATCATCTTCTCGTACTTGATAGGGACCATAATACTTTGGTGAAAGTTTGTTTCTCCTTTTGTTTTTGTTTCAAAGACATTTGCTTATATGGTTGTAACCACACAAAACCCAATCACCGACTTCAAAATGCCTTTCAGTGTGATGTTGATTAGCATGTTGCTTCATGCGGTTTTGTGCCATGACCAAGTTCTCCTTGAGACTAGAGAGGACCTCTTGTTGATGAATGTGTTCTTCTACTACTCCAACCCATGGTTTTCCTCTCAATGATGATGTGATGGATGGTGGATGGTACCCATAGAGTGCCAAAAAAGGAGACATTTTAGATGAAGTATGGAAGGAAGTGTTATCCCACCATTCTGCAAGTGGCAACCATTGGACCCATCTTGCTTGTTTATCCGACGTAAAGCATGGAGATATCCCTCAAAAACTTATCTACAACTTTTGTTTTCCCATCAGATTGGGGATGATAAGAAGAGCTATGAGTTAATTGAGTACCCAAACATGGGAATAAATCAGTCCAAAAATTACTAGTAAATATAGGGTCTCAATCACTTACTATAATCTTTGGCATCCCATTAAGCTTTTGAATCGTGTCCATGAAGGTTGTTACTACTGTGCTTGTAAAAATGGGTGTGCTAAGGCACAAAAATGAGCATATTTGGTGAGTCTATCCACCACAACCATGATGACATTTTTCCTTTAGATTTAGGCAATCTTGATGAAAAGTACATGGAAACCTCTTCCCACCATTGGCTAGGAATAGATAGAGGTTGTAGAAGACCTGGGATCAAACTATTTCACCCTTTTTGTGACAAACCATGCATTCTCGCCACAAATTTTTGGACATCCCCTTTGAGCCCTTCCTAGAAGAAATCTTTTTGACTCGATGATAAGTCTTTAAGAATCCAGAGTGCCCCCTCACTAGATAAGACTGAAGCTCGAGATAGAATCCTATTTTTAAGAGTCGAGTTCTTACATAGGTATAATCTATCTTTATACCATAAAGCATCCCCTTTCCATGGACAAATTTTTCGACATGCTCTATCATTCTAGAGATGATGAATTTTCTTTTATGTGGTTGGGTCATTTCTCCATTTGGACCTTGCCTCATCTATCCAATCTTCTGTAATATGGATATGGCACATAACAAGGTTCATTTGTTGATTCATCCTTCCATGACAAAGCATCCGTAACTACATTCTCCTTCCCTTTCTTATAGATAATCTCAAAATCATATCCCAACATCTTGGAGACCCATTTTTGTTGTTCTTCAAATGATAAATGCTGCTCTAAGAAGTATTTCAGACTATCATGATCTGTCTTCACTTTAAAGTGTCTTCTTATGAGATAGGGTCTCCATTGCTTTACTACATGAAGTATGGCTAGCATTTCCTTCTCATAAGTCAGCTTAGAAATATTCTTACCTTTGAATTGTTGACTCAATGACTTTCTTGCATGAGAACTACCCCCATACCCACCCCTGATGCATCACATTAAAAATGAATGTTTTGGAAAAATATGGAGTAACCAAGACTGGAGTGGTGCACATGGCCTCCTTTAGTTACTCAAATGCTTTGGTTTCATCCTAACTCCAATGGAAGGAGTCCTTCTTCAAGAAAGTTGTGAGAGGTGCAGTTATGCTTCCATAATGCCTTACGAATCTTCGGTAATAACCTGTAAGCCCCAAAAATCCTCATAGATTCTTTAGGGTTTTTGGAACCTTCCACTCCATCATGGCTTTGATCTTATTAGGATCCACTTCAACCCCTTCATGAGAGACAATGTGACCCAAATATTCAACCTCCTTGAGTCCAAAAGAACACTTAGAGGGCTTTGTATAAAGTTGATGTTGCTCAAGGTTTCCAAAACCTTATTTACATGATGCAAATGTTCCTCCCATGTTTTGCTATAAATTAATATATCATAAAAAAACACTAAGACAAACTTCCGCCAGAATGACTTAAGAATAGAATTCATCAAACTTTGAAATGTAGAAGGTGCATTTCTAAGTCCAAAAGGCATTACCAGGAATTCATAATGGCCTTCATGTGTCCAAAGGTAGTTTTATGAACATCCTCATCCTTGATTCTGATTTGGTGGTATCCCGAACGAAGATCAAGCTTTGTAAAATAAACAACACCATGCAACTCATCAAGCAAATCATCAATTACAGGAATAAGAAACTTATCTTTGATTATGTACTTATTAAGTTCCCTATAATCAAGACACATGTGCCACATGTCATCTTTCTTCCGTACCATCACTACTGGAGAAGAATAAGCACTCTGACTATGATGGATGATTCCTGCTTCATACATCTCTTATACAATCTTCTCGATTTCACTCTTTTGCACATATGGGTACCTTTAAAGTCCGATGTTAGGTGGTTGACTTCTGGTAATAACTGAATATCATGATCATGATCTCTCTTTGGAGGTAATCCCTTTGGTATATTTTCAAATACAACAAGTGTGCATCCAACACTATTTGGATATCTGATGGTATAATGTCCTTAGAATGATGAGCCTCCAATGAAAAGAGTTGTGCCACAAATCCCTCTGTACCCTTTTTTAGCATTTTGTGCATCTGATGAGAACTTAATATTTTTGGAGACTTTGCTCTTAAGCCTCTTAGCTCAAAATTCTTTCCTTCAAAGTGAAATCACATGAATAAGTCTTAAAGTTCATCTCAATGGTTCCAAAAGTGGTAAACCATTGAACCCCTAACACAATGTCTGCTCCTCCCATAGAAATGGCATACATTTGGCTATTTAGTATGTAATATCCCATGGAAAGCTTAATGCTATGGCATTTTCTAGAACAATTAATAGTACCTCCATCAACAATCATTACTTGACATTCAGGAGTTAGATAAATGAAATAGTTTAGGCGCACTACTAACTTATGATTGATAAAGTTGTGAGTACTTCCTAAATCAATCAACATTGTGACCTCTAGTTTTTAGGAATCTAACCATCTTTAGGGTTTGGGGGTGCTAATACCTAAAATTACATGGCATGAGATCATTGGCTGAGGATCTCCTGACTCCTCCTCTAGCTCAACCAAGACCTTTGACTCTGAATCTTCATCCTTCTCTTCATCTTCACTAGGCCCATCAATGTAGAACAACTTATTTTCAACACATTTATGTCCGGGTCCAAATTTACTATCACAGTTAAAACATAACCCTTTTTCTCTTTTTTCTTCAATTTGTTGAGGTGTCAATCTAACTGGTCAAGGGAGTGTTAGGGCCAAGGTGTTGCGATCTCTAGTAAAAGTGAAATGTTTTCTCCTACTTGAAATAAATTTCTCCTCTCCCCTTTGTTCCATAATCATCCAATCAGAAACCTTATGAGGATTAAACATACACACCTCATGCTCAATGTGATCCTTAAGACCCCCAAGAAATAGGTCATTCAAATTCTCTTCAGTAATATTTTCCACCCGTAGAGAAAGGTTTTGGAAGTGATGAATGTAATCCTTAACAAATCATGTCTGTCTCAACTTTGCTAATTGGTGAGGTAATTATCGACACACTAGATCTATAGTGTAATTGCAACTCTTTAGTGAAGACTATCCATGTAACATTGAGACCAATCTTCGCCTTTGAGCACATAACCATCGATACCGAGACAAATTGGTCGGGTTCGAGATATAAAGCTGCCATTGTCACCTTTTTTCTTGATGGAATCTGATGTAGTTCAAAGAAATTCTCCATTTAGTTGATCCAATTGAATGGATCCTTTCCATCAAACTTGTGCATCTCCACTTTTGAAAACATAAGTACGGGCCTACAGAGTGCTCGTATTTTGGATTAATGCACACTCTAAGATCCACTCGGCTCATGTGTCTATTATGTTGAAATGAGGATCCACCTTGATTGACATAAGTATGATTTCCCATCATATGCGTACTGAATTTTTGCATGAAATCCTCCAATATTTGTCCAATCCTATCCCCATCTTATTTCTTTGGCCACACGAGATTCGAGGTCTCTCGGGTTAAACTCAAGTTGGCTTACTTTATGGTCTATCAAGTAAACCCTAACTCTAAGTAATATGTAGCTATATCTTTTGTCTCCAAATCTTCAACTACTATCTCATCCTTTTCTAGTGTTTTACAGGTGATGGGATTCTTTTTCCTATTGTGGAAGGCCTGCCATGATGCCCCAAAATAGTAGGATGTAGGGATCATGATCAAATTTTAGGGTTTAGATTTAGATATGAATTTAGCCAAATATAAAATAACTTAAAGAACAAACCCCAAATAATTTTTTTGCTTTACAAAATGTAACGAAGTTGAAAAAATTCCACAATTTTAATCCTAGGGAGTGATTTTATTAAAAACCATAAATTTGTAATAACTTTTGAAAAATAATTCAAAATTTTTGAAATTTTTAGGGAACCTTAATTGAAATGTTTCACAACACTGGTAAAAATATCTCCCACTAATTCACTTTGGGTTGCAATATATGGTGGAAACAGAAAATTAGGGTTTTTCCTAATTTTGGCCCAGATCATAGCTCTGATACCACTTGTAATGAAATTACTTTTATAATTCAGATCATGAGTAGAAATATAACATAAAATAACACAATATTCTAGAATAATGATCTCAATATGCAATTAGAATAACTTCACCACTTCGAGGGGCAACCTCTAAACCATACAATAATACTCAAATGCTCCAATGATGATGAACTACTACCTACAATCCCCTATATATACTATTCATATGTTATGGCCATCACCAAGGCCGACCTAATAAGCATGAAAAAGTATAAATGATATAATAAAATGATATGGTAAGCCACAAGTCAGCTACTCATATTTTAATATAAGCAATAGGTTAAGGGCGTAACACTAAATAGTTAGAGAAACTATCACTAATTTGACACATGAGACACACATCAAAATTTGGTGTAAAAATTTTGAAGTGGAGGGAATACTAAGGATAGTTTCCCTCATAAATAGGTACAATCCTTGTTCTTGGATTTTGAGATTTGTCACTTGGACCACGATTCAAGTCGTTTCCATTGTTGCAACATGCAATAAGAAAGAATGTGTCTTGTTACTACAAGATTTATAGGTCTTCCACTCATGATATTGAATATTGCAGGTTGATTGATTAGATTCATGATGCCATTAATATTGGTGTATGACAGAATGGTGTTGCAAATAATTCTAAGGAAAAGGTGAGCATCATGACCATGATCATAATTAATGGCACTTTGATGGAGGCCATGGTAGAGGTTGAGGTTACAGAGGAGGATTCAGAGGCTAAGGTCATGGTGGTGGAAGAAGTGATTTCCCTCATGGAACTTGTTATACATGTAGATCTCCTAATCATTACAAGCGTGAGTGTCCTCGAACATTGTTTGTTATTTTTATGGAAAGAATCACAACTATGAAGAATGCCCAAAATTATATGAACATTTGAGTAAGAAACACAAACAGGAGAACAAGGGTGTGGGAATGGTTAGAGTACAACACACTATGGAAGATCAATGGAAGCCAAAGGTAGTGTCGAGATCCTTATTTGGTACTGTAAATATTACTACACGTGTTGAAGCTACGCGCGAAGAGAAATTATGAAATCAAAACTTGTTATTACTAAAGAGGAGGTTCTACATGCAAAGTATCCAGACCCTATGCATCAGAAGGAGGTTTATCAAGAAACCATGGAGGTAATTTAGAATTTATAGGGTGAGATATAGTGTTTGAAAGAGCAATCACAAAAATTGGAACAAAAGAAAGCAGTTGAGCTCCATCGAGAGATATGTTGATGATTTAAAGGAGGTTTGCAAGATGTTGTGTCGGAGAACATTATTCCTTTATTAGGGAATTGGTTAAAGGAAACACTTTACATGCTTAGATTGAGCATGAAAGGAAGATTTGACATGCTAACCTTACCCCTCATACCCTCGATTATGATAAAGATATCACTTTGAATGTTTTTGTTGATGGATGGCTTTTGAGTAATATCTTGATTGACACATGCGCGGAACTAAATGCGCTCACTTTAGATGTGTGGGTTCAGATGGGCAGACCACCATTACAACCATCTTCTAATGTGTTGTTTATGGTGAACTAGACCAAGGCCATGCCAATTGGAGTTTTAAAGGATGCATAAACTATTATACAAGGATCCAAGTTTACTAGGGAGTTTGAGGTGTTAGCACTTGTAGAAGCCGATAGTTTTCCAACTTTACTTGGGCACCCTTGGTGTTATACAAACAATGCTGATCTGCACTTCAATAAGGGGTATATAAGTTTTAAAAACAAGGAAGAATGCGTTATTATTCCTTTGGTAGATGGGAAATATTCACCTTATAGAGCCCTTAAGTGAAGAAGACTTAAAAAAATTTATGTACGCACCATTCGAGATCCAAAATTTCCTGAGCCATCAAAGAAAGGATTTCTCTAATGGGATGATGCAAAATCCATGAGTGATACTACAAGTGTTGCATATAACAAATAGGCACATGAAACTTAGGAAATGGTTGGGCATGAAGTATAAAGGGCAGCTACGCATGTCAAGAAGCCACACAATATCGGGCGTTTTGGCGATTGAGTTACCAAGGTGCACTGGTGAAGAGAATCCAGAAGTATTCCTACTTGCTATGGAAGTTCAGTGGGAATGTCAAGTGGAAAGAAGGAATATGCTAGTTTATACTATGCATGGGATGGTAGCGCGCTGGTGGATGGTTCACAAGGATAATATTTTTGAGTGGAGAGAAGTGATGATTTCTTTATCTTCTATATTTTTAAGGAGCAATGCACCTATTTAGATATGTGCATTTCATGGTAATGATCCTGTTCAACAGTGTGAAGATACTGGATAGAGGGGCAAGAAGCTTTACTACCTTTTCTATGGGTGCATAAGATTTATTTGACCTTGTGAGGCTGCGCACATGCATGATATATCTATGCAGAGTTGAATAGAGAGACTGGAAATTGGCAAGAACTTACTGTAGGTATGATTCAGACCTTTGACTATTTTTCCACTAAACCTCTAGTGAATGAGGCATTACATGTTATGAATCGCTTAACGATGGGAGATAATGGATGTTGAACCTAAGGAGGCCATCATTGGAGATTATTGGTCTGACTCTAAAGTTGCTAAGATAATTGAGCTACTACGTGAATTCAAAACTTATTCCCTAGAGGCTATCATGAATTAAAATGGGTACATGAATCTTTGGGTGAGATGATAATCAAGCTAAAGGAAGGTGTGTGCCTGGTTAGGAAGAGGCCTTACAGGATGAATCCTAACTTGTGCATCAAAGTGAAAGAATAAATTGACAAAATGTTAATTTCTAGGATCATTGTGCCCATCAAGGAGTGAGAATGGGTGAGCCATATGGTGATAAAATTAAGAAAGATAGGGAATCTATATTTGTGTGGATTATAGGGAATTAAATGTTGCATGTGTGATTGATCCCTTTCCCACACCATTTATTGAATAAATTTTGGAGAGTGTTACACGATGCAAAATATACTCCTTCATCGATGGATTTTCTTAGTATCATCAGGTAAGGATAGAAAAAGAGGACCAAGAGAAGAAAACTTTCACCATTGAATGGGGAATTTTTTCATACATGGTTATGCCCTTTGGATTAAAGAATGCACCTGCACTATTTTATGCATAGTGGTACAAATGTTTCGAGGATTTTATTCATAAGTTCTTTCAGGTGTATTTGGATGATTAGAAGGTCTACGAGCTTGTGAAAGATCACTGGGATAATATGAGGCCCATGTTTGAGAGATGTCGATAGTTGAGCATCTCTTTAAATGTTAAGAATGCATATTTAAAACACCCATTGGAAATTTTCTCGGACACATGATCTGTAAAGAGGGCTTGTTAGTGGATCCTACTAAGGTTGTTGTGATTTTGGGCTTAGAGGAACTTGCTAGCCAAAGCGAGGTGCATAGATTCTTGGGGCACATAGGATATTATAGGAAGTTTATCAAAGGTTATTCCAAGATTTTTGTACCCTGGAAGAATTATAAAAATACAAGGGCAAGTTCTATTAGGGCGAGGATCAACAACGCTCATTTTAGACTCGAAATAAATGCTTACTACAACACCTATTTTGTGTTTTCCTTCATG
This sequence comes from Taxus wallichiana var. yunnanensis, assembly GCA_018340775.1. Taxonomy (NCBI): domain Eukaryota; kingdom Viridiplantae; phylum Streptophyta; class Pinopsida; order Cupressales; family Taxaceae; genus Taxus; species Taxus wallichiana. The sequence continues at coordinate 707,201,031 of CM031243.1, read as the reverse complement.
GTCCAAACATTTTCACATTCATGTAGATGCCTTTGCATGGCCATTGGTGTATTACTAGCCCAACCTATTTTATTTGCAAGTAGAAATTTGAATCCAGCAGAACAAAATTACACAACGATAGAGCACGGGGCATTGTCTATGCTCTACGCGCTCCATAAGTTTTAATAGTATTTGCTTGTTACCCCATTCATATTTTATACATACCATATGACACTTTGAAATATTTGGTGAAAAATATCATTTGACAAGGGCACATATGCCATTGGGTTATGTTATTTTAGGATTTTAAATTTACTGTGGTGGTTAAGTGGGTAAGAGAAATTCTATTCCAAACCATTTATTAAGGATTCAATCAGAGAGGATGCACAAAGCATTGAGAAAAATGCTAGATGCAGAGTTTTTCAGGTTAAACTACGTGCCCTTGGACTTAGAGGATATTTCTTTATTTTTACGCACCGGTGTGACATCGAGGAATGAAGGATTTGGAGAAGAAACAACTTTCCATTTGCGTCATACATTACATGTTGATTAGTGGATACTTATACAAATCGAAGCAGGATGAAGTTTTGCGCTAATGTGTACTTGAGCATGACCACAAAAAAATTATGGAAGAGGATCATGGTGGTATTTTGGAGGAAACTATGTGGGATACGCCACTGCGCACAGATTCTATTAGTTGGTCTATGGTGGGAAACACTATACAAGGATTGCAAAGAATATTATAAGGCATGTGACCATTATCAATGCCTTGGAAATCCTGGGCATAGAAATGAGATGCCTTTAAGGGCTACTGCTAGTGCAAAACCTTTTGAGAAGTGGGAAATTGACTTTGTGGGTCCTATCTCCCCAGCCATGCATAGGACATGATCATGCTATATTATCACTTGTACATATTATCTTATAAGATGGGCAGAAGTGAAACCTACAAAAGGATTGCAAATCAAATAGGAAAATAAGGTTTTGTGGAAAAATATTATCAACAGGTATGGATTCCCTTTAAGTTTAACAAGTGATAGGGGTACTCATTCCCTTAATGAGACCATCGGGATATTATTGGAAAAATTTATGGTTACACACTAGAGAACAACATCTTATCACCCTCGGGTAAATGGAACTGCTGAGGCCTTCAACAAGATATTGAGCCATCCCTTGACCAAAATTTTTGATGTTGGAAGGAGATATTTGGATGATAAAGTCTTTGTTGTGCTTTGGGTGTACATGATAACCTACAAGAGGTTGAATAAAGGAACACCATTTCAGTTGGTGTTTGGCATAGAGGTAGTTCTACCCATGGAATTCATGCTACCCTCTTTGTGTATTACACACATAGGAGGTTTAGTTGATGAGAAAGCACTGGAAGAATGAATTGACAAGATGATGCAGCTAGATGAGAGGCATGCCATAGCAAGATGGATTCAGAAGCAAGAAAACTCTAGGCAGAAGGCATGGCATAACAGGCACATCAAGGATAAGAAGCTTGAGGTTGGGAAAATGGTACTTTTGTATGATTCAAAAAACATTTGCCACCCTGACAAGATTAAGGTACATTGGTTAGGACTGTATATTATCACTTATATACTTGATTCAAGCAATTACCAATTGGAGGCACTATATGGAACACGGTTGCCTAGTTACTTCAATGGGAGTAGGCTAAAGTCCTACTATAAATAAGTCTTCTTGGTGTTTGTAATAAGGAAATATTGCCACTTAGATTAGATTTCCTTAGTACATTCCCTTTATATGTGTTTCCTTTCATCGTTGCTCGATTTTTCAATTTAGTTTAGTGTTTAATGTAATAAGCGTGCTTATGTTCTAGAAGTTGATTACTATCAAAGAGTTTTCATGAGAAGAGGTCTGCACATATATTTGGTGTGGGGTGGTTTATTTACATGGTTCATTGCCAAAAAGTTTAAATATTAACTAAAGATGGATATGCATAGGAGAAAAAATTATGCAAGTTATCAAGGGAAGGGTGCAAATAGAAAAATATTGCTCATGATTGAAGACCACTTATGGATGGATGCATAGTGTAATGCGAGGTAGGTTGCAGTAGTGGAAACTACTTAGAAGAAGGCACATTGTTGAAGTAATTCAGCGCATAATGGTGTGTAGAAGGGGGTATGTGGGCCAAAAATTAGAAGGCACGCCAGAAGGTTATGACTATGGCGTGGAAATGAGCAGCACGAAAATTTTTCTGAAATGATGAATTAATGCTAGGGACGGTGGTAGGTGGAGAGTAATAAATGTGATAAATTTTTGAAAATCTATATAAGGACGTGATGCAAAGTCATTTTCACCTTTGCATTCAAAAGTATTTGAGTGAGCTGTTGAAGTTGAGTGAGCTAGCAAGAGAGCTGTGAAGTGCAAATAGCTATGAACCAGTTGGATTTATTGAATTTGTGCATCAGGGAGGTTTCTATCCACTAATAAAAGTGTTTGAGAAGAAACAAAGGCGTGTGAGGAAGAAATCAATTGCTAGGGTTTGGATTGGAGCTAGGGCATACAGACTTGAGTTAGGGTATGTGGGATTGGAGTTGCAAAGCTTTAAAATGGTATAAGATCCGCCTTTGAGGTAACTATGGCACCAAAGAGAGCACCTAGAGCAACTATAAGGAAAAGGAAGTAAAATGAAGTTAAGATTGAAGTCGAGGATACCCTTGAAAGCTATTTTTCAGAAATGCATTACTACGAGGAGGTTATTATGGGTCGGGGTTAGGATTCACACATCCGTAGGAGAAAAGTAAGTGATTACAACCACCGGATGTCGAGAAAATCAAAATGAACTAGAGAAGTTTAAGGTTAGAAAGACAAAAATATAGACATTGAATGTTATGGCCATGTATGATCATGTAGGCAAGAATATTTTGGAAAAGGTAGGATTTTTACAATTGTATGAACTCCCTTATTTTGGAAAACCAAAAAAATTGTACCAGTGGTTGATGAGTAGAATCCACGAAGACTTATTTTACTTTGTTGGGTGACAGATGAGGATCATTGCGCCCCTAATTGGGACCTTGATAGGTTTAAGGAGTTCGATCGTTGAGGTTAGTAGCGACCTAAAAGACAAGGTAGGGGTCATGGAAACAAGTAAAGCACTAGGTTACACGAGCGGATGGCAAGAAATGGATATAGACAAGCTAACAAAATACCCAATTATCCAAGCAGCGGCATTACACACTCCTTAAAAAGTTGAATAACCAAGAGAGATGGTCACGGGTTAACACCCTATGGCTGCATATAGCAAAGAAAATATCGAGAGGGTGAATTATAACTTGGTGGGTTACATTGTAGAAACCATTATTGAATAAGCACATGAAGGTGAGAAAATTAGTTTTGGCGTGATCTTGTTATCCCTTATCTTTGTGGAAATTGGAATTCCTGATGGGCTAATAGACAAAATTTGGGAATACCCTATAGAGAAGAAATATCTCGCAAAGAGATTTTAGAAGTACACTTGTGACAAGAATATGAGTGGCCCTTTCAAGCCAATAATAGAGTTATGGTATTTGAGACTCTGCGTCGCGTTTGAAGAGGAATGGAGAATACCAAAGGAACTTCCTACGGTATTGGGAAAATAGGTATAGTTTGCGAATGTGTACCAAAATTTTTATATCGCGGGTTTTGTAATGAAGGATGGGAAGTGGAGCCCATGGTGTAAGATTCCTTATGCCTTCATCGCGTGTTATTTCTAAGCTTCTATACACGGGTTATTAGACACATGCCAATTAATCTTCACCACTGACAAGGTATACTATGACTACCACACTATTAGAAAGACTTACATGTATCCAAGTAAGTCAACATACATTGAAAGGTTGATTTTTGATGACATAAGTATGAAGGCCATGAGTTTAGCTGTTGGGGAAATTGGGGTAGCCCTTGTGTATATCCAACTCAAACCAAGTTTAGAAAAGGGGGAGTATGTGGAGAATGAATTCAAACTTCCAGATACACCCAAGGGGAAGCATATAGTTGGCACATTGGCGGATGAGAAACCATATTTACCCTTTAAACGGGAAGAGGAAGAGAAATTACAGGAAGAGAGTGGAGTTTTGGAGCATAAGGGTAGGAAACAAACCACTGTTGAGCAATAAAGTGCGCGTGAGGTAACCTCTCCCCTACAATGGGAAGAAGGAATTTTACAGATAGGTGCAATGGAGGTAGACTTGGATATGACTCTTGAGGAACCTCTATCCAAGAGGGTGCTTAGGCGAACAAGGAATTAGGACCTTCCTAGCCCCAGAGAAGTTCACCAAGTACTTCTCCTAAGAAAGTAGAACTTGAGAAAAAGAGAGACATACGTATATCCTTCATAAGGATGATGAAGAAGAAGGGTTTGAGGATAGTGCACCTCACATTCCAATCATAATTGAGGATACTGTAGAGCCTCAGGAGGAGGAAGAGATAAAGGGAGATGAAGAGGAGCTAAGGGATCAACATATGGACAATGCAGGCCTTGGGTTGGAAATAGGTGTAGAGAAGGGTGAGCCATCTAGCATGCCCCCATTAGTAGTATAAATGAGTGAGAGTGTAATCACGGATTCAAGTACAAAATTCCCAAAGGTAAGCACTCTGGTAAGAGTAAAGAGGAAGCATCGTATGAGACTCTGATTTTTGGGTATATCAATGACCCAAGTAAAATCATACGTGCAGGGTTCCAAGGTACCGTGGAGCCCAAGGAATTATATGGATGGGAGCTTATGGATGCGGATATGGTGAACACCCACATAAGGAAACAACTATCATGGATGATGCAAACTCATATGGATGAGCCTAACTTTGATGTGTGTGAGGAGGCATGTGTATCTCACAAGTTGAAGAAGACACTGCATTCATGCCATATGACTATTAAGCCTCCAATAATGTCTGATGAGTAGGTGAGTAATGCCCTCACTAAGGTATTTGTATAAGTTACGTGAAGATACATTGATAAAGAGGAAACTATCCGAGCATTTTTGGAGGACAAGAAGGATAAATATACAGAGATCAAGTGCCTTACAGAGGAAAAGAGAGAGGTGAGGAAGAAACACATAATGTCATCAAGATTTCCAGTAGATTGAAGATGAAATCTTAGAGAAGAGGCTACACTTTCATGATAAGCTGGAACTAGAGTTTCAATTTGATCTGCATTATTTATGCGTGACAGTTCGATTATTGGAGGAAGGGCCCATACATATATCATGTGGAAGATTACAAGTTATGAGGCTTTTCTTCAGACTTTGAAAGATGAGTTAAAGAGGGTGAATCGGGCATTATATCTATGCGTGACCTCGTGATGAAATCATCGAAAAAGGATGATTGAGGAAGATAATAAGATCCTTAAGGAAATAAAGAATGAGACTACCGAGTGGTTGGAGAGGCTTGCACTAGTCTAAGAAAAGTGCCAAGCACTTGCAACATCCCAAGACCCACATAAGGAAAGAATGAAAGAACTTAGTAAGTGCATTACACAAAAGATGGATTTCATGGAGGGGATGCTTTTTCCCAAATCTAAGAGCCCAACTCTTCGACATGGCTAACATTGTTAGAATTTTGTAGAATGAATAGGAAAACATAAATAATGATAAACTAGAAGCCATAGTTATGGACTTCCCTAATAAGACAGGTGAAGTGCTAAATGATTAGTAGACATTAGAGGTAGAGATTAAAAATGAATATCTAGAGCTAATCCTGCCTGTAGAAGAACATGGTGCCGAGTAGCTCTTCATTATTTTTGTTCAAGTAATTACCTATTGTTTCATTTATTATTCTTTATTCTTGGAGTGATAAGTTGTGATTACCCATTGCTTAAGGGGTGAAATAAAATTAGTGTCGGGTAATTTTAGGCTGAGGAAATAAAACTCAATTATGGAAGTGCATAAGGTTTGGGCACGTGGGCATAGGGTCCATAGAAGAGTGCACAAGTATAGCAAAATAGGGGTGCACCTAGAACAATTTGGAAACATGACTTAGCCATTTTTGTAGTTAAGGCTAAAGATAGATGTGGAGTGTTGAGCATGACTTCTAGAAGACTTGAAGACTATGCCAAGGCTATTTTGGATAAGCGGAAGATCGAGCGCCATGCAAAGTTTTGAGCTAATAATAGGATATGTACTAAGAGTTAACTATAAGAGATCTATTATTAGCACTTGCATGATTTTGTATTCTTATGTAAGGGCACATGACTATTATTATTATGTAGCCTATTTTTGGAAGGTGCATGGGCGGTGAAGGAAAGTCCCCACCCCTATAAATATGTATTGATTTTCATGGTTTAGTAAGTCATGATTTATTGTAGTGTTATGCTATGAATTTGTTAGCGTGCATGACCATGGAGACGGTGATATGTATGTATGAAACTTATGATTTTTACATATTTAATAGAACTAATCTTATTGGGTAGATATTGGTGTTAGATATAACCTCCGAGAAAGGATCTTGTATGGTAAAATTTATTATAAAAATTGTTTAGTTATTGCTTCATAATATTAATATCTATATCGGTTTACGTCTTGTGGTTTAATTAATTATTTGTTATGGATCTGAGATATACTTTTCATCATTCTAACATCTTGGAAAAGCTTTTCTAAAGAGGAACCTAGTACCCTTGCATGCTTCGAGTGAGCACTCGATTAAGGCTGAGTGATGTGCTAGTGTGCCTTGGGCTATTTGTAGTGAATTCTAGGCTACATCATTCATCGGTCCATACTCAACTCGAGGGTTTACAAATCAAATGGAACTTACATTCATTACAAATTTCTTATTTTCATACAAAATTTTCAGTGTTAGTGACATACATGTTAGGCTAAATTGCCACCTACACTATCATCTTGTAGTTGTATACACGTTAGGTTACATCACAACATCCTCCTTTCATCTTATAGTGATATATGCTTAGTGCTAAATCATCACTCCATATCTCATCTCATAGTGATATATGCTTAGGGATAAATCATCACTCCACGCTTCATCTCATAGTGGTATACGCTTAGGCTATAATTTCCACACAAATTTCTTCTACATGTTGCATACCATCACCACTACACATATACACATACATTACAATGTTCTAGACATGATATACACACTACTTGACCATTTCTCGATGACACACTCTCGTTTATGGTTCATTCTTGACTGCTGAGGGGGAAAACAAAATGAACCTCACTGCATACATTTCCATCCACTCGGGGGCATGTGGATCCTATCATTCCATCTTGCATTCCATTCCATCCATCCACAACATACTGCATTGTCTTGGGGGCATTTACTCCGATTGCTAGTGTTTTGAATGATCACTTTACTATACATGTTAGATTAATTTCTTATATGTCATTATCTATATCATCCACACGTGTGCATTCACACCTTTGTCTAGTTTTGATCGCGAGATACGGGCTTCTACCCACAACATGGATGTTCGGTTTCTACCCTTACTATATTGGTTACTAGGGGCATCCAAATTCATCTCAACTAGGTGCTATTGTTTCATTTTGTACTTAGAATCTTACATTACTTGATCATACACACTTTAAAATATTGGTTATTATTCTAACATGGTAACAGGTGTTCCATGTGTAGCACTTTTTTTGTAGGATCCTATGTTCCCATGCCTACTTGTTTGTAACATTTTCTACCATTTTTTTCCATTTTTTACTATTGTTTGTGGGCCTTGCCCTATGTTCTATGTGCACACATGTTCATTGTTTGTGCCCATGATGGCCTTGCGTGTCTTGCAACATCGGGAGTGATTTCCCATGTTTGCATCCTGCTTTGTGTAATTTAATTGTCTTCTTGCATGTTTACATTACCTTTCTTGGTAGCTTATACACTTTGTCTGTGTAGCTTACACATCATTTTCTTTATACATGCATGTTTACACTTATCTTTGGCTAGCCTTCTTGTATGTACATTCCTTGGTTTTTACCAAGAAATTTCCATGGTTACAACGTACATGTGGTTAGCCCTCTTTTGGGGCCACATGTCTCCTATCAGCGACGTCACATGCACCCCCAAAGAGGGGGCATCATTTGGGGTTTCTACATACTAACACATAGATTCTACACTGGTTTGGTTCAGTTATATTCAGCGAGTGGGTTTAGACCAGTCTATGAACCCCATACACAATGGATTTTACAAGACATGGTGTCCTTAGCATTTCTAGGAAGTAGTTAGAGCTTGGAGGACACAAAGAATTTCCTCCCTACACTTCTTCATCCAGTGGCGTCGGATCACCCAAAAACTAGGACAGGATAAAAGATATCTTCACACACATTTCAACGAGAGCGATTAGAGCTTAGAGGACACAAAACATTTCCTCCATAAACTTCTTCAGCTAGTGTGGCATGAGATTGCCGAAAAAACTCATAATACAAGATATCCTTCTACACTCTTCCTCGACATGGATTAGGTGCACATGTTCCATTTACATTTACATTTCCATTTACACTTATATTTTACACTTACATGTGTATTTTACATAGTGTTTTTACACTTACATACATACATATTTGACTACTTGAGAATTTTCTCCTTACAGGTCCGACCGTATGAGAAACAAGTAGTCAAATGGGGGAAACAACAACAAGCGATGACAACAATAACACCAAAAACAATGAAATTACATGACATCACACATGCTTTACTAACAATGCAGGTACACTACACATTACGGTAGCTACACACATGTGTTTCACCCTAGGTTCACTCTCATCACTTTTTATTTGTGCATTTTTCATCTATAGTTTCCATGCTCCTCCATATTTTTTTCATTCCATGCTTTGTCTAGTCCTTTAGCATACCTTCTTCATCACTATGCAATGACATCAAGTACGCATCTCTATCTACTTTATGTTCTTGAGCTTTCCATTCACCAACATAAAGTGGGGAAAAATGTAGTCACAAAATCATGCGCTTTAGGCAATTATTTATCCCAATCTCATACTACTATTTAGAAGGTTCTCAAAGAAAGAAAGTACTAATTAACCCCATCCTTTTGGTCATTTCTATTATTTTATTTCATATTTTGTGACCAACTGCATCTACCTATCTAGCCATTTCCAAATATCCCACATCATCTTAGCCCTAACTTGGCGCCCATGGGAGTCTAGTCTAGTTCGAGATGCCCCCATCCAGTTACATCATCTAGATCTATCATTTTCAATAATGTGGCATAGTCGTTCTAGGTTCTTGATTTTCTTTGCAAACTGTGACACTCTGTGTCGGTCTTAAGACATCAACTAAGCCATTTCTTATTCTTTATTACACACTAGGTTTTTAGTTTCATCTAGTTTAATTATCCATCTTATTTTACATGTTTCTTTAGTGCATCTCATTAACCGCTGCGTTATATGTCCTCCTAGATTAGATTAAATACTTTGTAACTATCCTACTTTAGTAAAAATTTAGTTAATTAATGATCAAGTTGAAGGAAGGTGCGCACCCAATTAGGAAGAGGTTTTACAGGATGAATCCTACTCTGTACGTCAAGGTAAAGGAAGAGATTGATAAGATGTTGAAGTCTAGAATCATTGAGCCCATTAGGAGTCAGAGTGGGTTATCCCTATGGTGATAATCATAAAGAAAGATGGAAGGATAAGGATCTGTGTGGATTATAGGGAGTTGAATGCTACTTATGTAATAGATCCCTTTCCCACACCATTTACAAAGGAGATTCTGGAGGGCATTGCAGGGCAAAAAATATACTTGTTTACTAATGGATTTTATAGATATCATCAGGTGCAGATTTCTAAAGAAGATCAAGAAAAGAAAACTTTCACCACAAAATGGGGAAGTTTTACATTCATAGTCATGCTTATTGGATTGAAGATGGCACTTGTAATATTTTCACGCATTCTTGTGTAAGCATTCTAGGACTTCATTCATAAGTTTTTGTAGGTTTACTTGGATGATTGGATAGTTTTTGGGCTAGTGAAAGATAATTGTGAAAATTTAAGACTCATGTTTGAGAGGTGCCGCCAATTGAGCATCACCTTAAACATTAAGAAGTGTGTTTTTGCTACACCTTTTGGGACTCTATTGGGACACGCTATCTATAAAGAAGGCTTAATAGTAGATCCTACTAAGGTTGCTATCATTTTGGGCTTAAAAGAACCTACTAACCAGAGTGAGGTGCATGGATTCTTGAGGCACACATATTATTACAAGAAGTTTATCAAAGGTTATCCTAGGATTGTTGTACCCTTGGAGGAATTATTGAAGAATAAGGGAAAGTTCCATTAGGGTGAAGCACAACAACACATGTTTGAGACATTGAAGGAAAGGCTTACTTTCATGCATATTCCACACTTTCCTTCTTGGACCAAACTATTCCATGTGCATGTGGACTCCTCTGGCATGGCCATTGGTGCACTATTAGAACAACTTGGAGAAGGTATTATTGATCATCCTATTTTCTTGCAAGTAGGAAGCTGACACCAGCTAAGAAGAATTATATAACTACAAAGCGTGAACCATTGTGCATGATTTACGCATTGCATATTTTTGACAATATATGCAAGAAAATCCTTTTATTTTTTAGCGAGATCACATGGAACTTAAGTATCTAGTGAACAAGCCCATTCTGCAGGGGCACATATGTCGGTGGATTTTGTTGTTCCAGGAATTTGACTTTACAGATGTGGTGAATCCAGGGAAGAGTAACTTTGGACCACATCATTTGTCAATAATTAACTCTGTTGAGGATGTATAGAGCATTTATGACAAAATTCCGGATGCACGCTTCTTCAAGTTAAACCATGATCCCTCGACTTAGAAACTATTTTTGCATTCTTGCGTGTATGTGTGGAGTCCGAAGGAATGAAGGATTTGGAGAAGAAACAACTTGTTATACGCGTCATGTCTTACATGTTAATTAGTAGGGATTTATAGAAATTAGGCCGAGATGAGGTTCTGCGCCGGTGTGTGCTTTGGAGCATAAGCATCTTGCCATTATGGAGGAAGTTCATGGTAGAATTGCAAGTAGAAATTATGTATGAAATGCTACCCTGCATAATATTTTATTGGAAGGCCTTTGGTGGGAAATGATTTATAAGGATTGCATTGAGAATTGTAAGGCCTATGACAACTTTCGAGTTCCTTGGAAAGCCTAGGCATACAAATGAAATGCCTTTAAGGCATATTGCTAGTGTAGAACCTTTTGAAAAGAGGAAAATTGACTTTGTGGGTCCTATTTCCCCACCCGTGCATAGGAATGGATCACATTATAATATAACTTATACATATTATCTTACAAGGTTGGTAGAAAACCTACATAGGATTTCATAGTAGATCTACAACAACAAGCTTTTCATGGGAGAATATAATCAAGAGGTATGGGTGTCCATTGAGTTTGATAAGTGATATAGGAACTCCTTTCCTTAATGAGACCATCAGGATATTATTGGTAGAATTTATGGTGGCACACCATAAGATAATTCCCTCTCACCCACATGCCAATGGAACTACGAGGATTTCAACAAGATATTGTTAGTGTAGGTTATTATTTATCCTTTTATTTATTTATTAGGATAATTCTTACACTTGTGTTAGCCCTACACTTGTTGGGTTAGCTTTCTTAGGTGTACTAGTTGTGTGGAGTTAGCTTACTAGTTGTGTTGAGTTAGCTTCCTAGTTATGTGGAGTTAGCTTACTAGTCTTTTGGAGTTAACTTAACTACTAGTATCAGTTAGTGGGAGTTCTTCACCACTAATTTAGGTAGTAGTTGCACTTCCCTCCTATATGTACATCTTTCTTATTGAGTAATTCAAGTCATTGTATTGTAATGTATTGAGCATTATGGATTATGATGGATTTATGCATATGGTATTTTAGCTCTTTTGTTTTGAAAATCTAATGTGGTGTGCTATTATCATATGAGATCGCAGCTTGGAACAATCTTCTTATCGTTCTTTCATGGTATAAGAGTAGGAGATTGTTGTTGATATCTGTGTTCTTGGCTTGGTATGATTTGGTTATCATTCCTTTCATGATATCAGAGCAATAAATGATGTAGACATCCATTTGTAAGTTTTTCTTTGCAAGCAAGGGTTTATTATTTTCATGTATTTGGAATTTGTTAGCAATTTTTGCAACATGCATTTTTATGCAAAATGAAGTGTGGCATTAGATTTGGAAGGTGCCAAAACCCTAGAATCAACTGTAAAATTGACCATGTTTTGAGACAGTCAAATCTGGATGCAGATATGTACCCTCTGGGTGCATTCTTTTATCCATTGGATATAAGCGTGTACCTTCTAGATGCATTCTTTTACCCTCTGGATATTGTAGTTTTGATGCAGTATTTTATCCATTGGATGCAGATCTGTACCTTATGGGTGCATTCTTTTATCCATTGGATATAAGCATGTACCTTCCAGATGCATTCTTTTACCCTCTAGATATTTCTGTTTTGGATGCAGTCTTTTATCCATTGGATGCAGATCTATACCCTTTGGGTGCATTCTTTTATCCATTGGATATTGACATGTACCCTCTGGATGCAATGATTTACCCTCTGGACATTTTAGGTTTTGGGTGTAGGCTTTTATCCTTTGGTCACAAGCATGTATCGTGTGGATGCACTCTTTTACCCTTTGGACATTTGGGTGTCATGTGTACCTTTTAAAAAAAGATCAACATTAAAATATTATTTTAATAGCAAAACCTTTTAGAGCTCATAACTTTTGATCTGTAGCTTGGATTAAGGTGATATTTTTTTTTAAATTGTGTATTTTTTTGAGATCTACGCATTGGTGACATTTTTAAACACATATTTCAAATTTAAAAGGTACTTTTTCTCATTGTAATGTTTACACACACTCAATTATAAAGTGCTAAATTTGGGAGGGTGTTGTAATCACTTGTGGATGTAATTTTGGTTGAGCCCGACGTCCTCAACTTTTGGGTGTTGCATTCTTGTATCTATGGGTGTATGCATTTATATATCTCTTTTTTTGTTGAGATATTCTAGATTTGTATTTTCAACACTTTATTTTTGGCATGTTGATAGTCTCTCTTGTGGGGGAGCTATTCTGGTGAAGCCTAGTGTTAGTTTGTCAGTGTTCGAGTAGTTGATTTTGGCAACTCATATAGATATGTGGTGTCACTCTACCCATTCAATAGTATGGGAGGGTATGGTGTTGATATTGATTCTTTGGGTTTCGTGTCCTTTCCTTGTTACGTGTTGATACTACTTCTTTGGGTTTCGTGTCCTTGCCTTGTTACCTTGGCTTTTCTTGGATCATGACACTCCTATTTATCTGGATCTCGTGTTCTTGCCTTATTACTTTGGTTGTTCTTGGATCGTGGCACACCTATTTGTAACAGTTGATAGAATTATGTTTGGTGTTTTTTTGCACTTTCGACATCACTCCATTGACAGTCTCCTTACATGGAGCTATTTTGGTGAAGCCCAGTGTCAATTGTTTTTGAGTTCTATGATCAAATAGTGGATTCAGACCATAGTGCGTACCAAACTTCTTTAGCATTATATGAGTTTTGGAGCCAAGCTTCTTAGGATATCTTGCAATGGGATTTTCTCTCTCTAATTTGTTATTACCGGTTATGGGTACATTGTGGTGTCTAATTTTCCCAGTTATTGTATGTGGGTACCTCATCAGGCCTTGTTTCTAGGACCCACCTTCTTTTTGCCCACCTAAGCTATGCTTACAGGGGGGTGTTAGTGTAGGTTATTATTTATCCTTTTATTTATTTATTAGGATAATTCTTACACTTGTGTTAGCCCTACACTTATTGGGTTAGCTTTCTTAGGTGTACTAGTTGTGTGGAGTTAGCTTACTAGTTGTGTTGAGTTAGCTTCTCAGTTATGTGGAGTTAGCTTACTAGTCTTTTGGAGTTAACTTAACTACTAGTATCAGTTAGTGGGAGTTCTTCACCACTGATTTAGGTAGTAGTTGCACTTCCCTCCTCCTATATGTACATCTTTCTTATTGATTAATTCAAGTCATTGTATTGTAATGTATTGAGCATTATGGATTATGATGGATTTCCATATATGATATTTTAGCTCTTCTATTTTGAAAATATAATGTGGTGTGCTATTATCATTTGAGATTGTGGCTTGGAACAATCTTCTTATCATTCCTTTCAGATATTGGGACACACATTGAAAAAGATCTGTAATGTTAGAAGAAAGGATTGGGATGATAAAGTCTCTGCTATACTTTGGGCATACAAGACAACCTAAAAGAGGTTGAATAAGTCCACACCCTTTTAGTTGTGTTTGGGTGGAAGTTGTTTTACCAAAGAGAATTCATGTTACCTTCCCTATGTATTGCGTGTATAGGTGGATTGATGACAAGCAAGCCCTTGAAGAGTGCATTGATAAATTGATGTAGTTAGATGAAAGGTAGGCCATTGCTCGTTGGAGTTAGAAGATAGAGAAGGCCGGGCATAAGGCATGACATGATCAACATATTAAACATAAGTAACTTGAGGTTGGAAAAATGGTTCTTTTATATGATTCAAAATTTTAGCACCACCTTGGAAAGTTCCAAGTGCATTAGTTGGGACCATGTGTTATGACTTACATCCTTGATTTAAGAGTTTTCCAATTAGGCATTAGATGGGACTCAATTTCTTAGTTATTTCAACGGGACTAGGTGAAGCCCTACTATAAATAAGTCTTCATGGTTTGTAATAAGGCAATATTACCATTTAGATTACATTTCCTTTAATTCATTCCTTTATATGTGTTTCCTTTCATCTTTGCTATGCTTTGTCAATTTAGTTCTATGTTTTGTTGTAATAAGCATGTTTGTGCGCTGGAAGCTAATTACTATCCATTGAATTCATGTGCGAGAGGACCATGCATAAATTGAGTGTGGGGTGGAGTATATACAGGTTAAAGGTGTCAAACTAGAAGGAAAGAAAGAAGGTACTGGAGGAATTGAAGATTTAAAAATACTTAAAGTACTAGAGGAGCGCGCATGTCATTGGTAATGCTGGTTGTTGAAAAATGGTAATAAAGGGTCATAAGGAGAATGGTGATAATATGATAGATGCCAAAGGAAAAATCCATGTACAAGGAATGAATGCAAAGGGCAACATAAGGTAGGCGGTGACATGAAGAATTTCTTGGCATAATAAGCATAGGTTTACGTACTTCGGCACATGATGCATGCATAATGAGGTTTGATCTGGTGAAGTAGTTTACATGCTAGAAGGTTGTTGTTGGTATGTGTGTCGAATGTGTGCGAAGTGCGCTTGATCTCACGGAAAAGGTGGGAGAGGTGGAAAAGTAGAAATAAATGTAGTTGTATGGTGGTAGGTGGAATGAATTAAATATAGGTAAAAATTAAATCACTATAAAAGGAGCGTTGGGTAAATCATTTTTACCTTACCTTACGTGAATTAGTGGAGAGATATTGTGTGAATTAGGGAAAAATTTGACGATTGAGTGATAAATCGATAGAAAAGTTGAAAAAGCATGCACCAAAGGGCAAAGTGGAACATGACCGAGTGAGGAGAGTTTATTTGGAAGGTTTCTTGCAGATTGGATGATGTGGTGTGGATTTTGAGTTTCTTTGGTTAGGGTTTGGAAAATTAGGGCATGCGAAGTCATAATTTACATGACATATAATAATGTTACACTTAGGGTTTGTAGCAGGAGGGTTGAAGTGTCAGGAAAAGCAAGGCATGAGGTAGAAATTTGATGTTTACACACTTGAAATGGCACAAAGGAAACTTGTGACTATGTCACCAAAGAAAAGAGGAAAGGGAAAATAAAAACCTACCCCCACAGTTGATGTTTAGGAGGAATGGTACTCAAAAATGCAGTACCCAGATGGAGTGCTAATGGGAAAAGAGTGGGCATCCCATGTTAGAAGCATGACAATTAGTGATTATAACCATCGAACTAACCTAACTACGTGTGATATGGCAATAGAGTTGGTATGAATGATAGAGAAAAGGACCTTAGATGATAAACCAGTGTATGATGACAAGGTAAAAAGGTACTAAAGAATCTTTGGACTATTGCAGCTATATGAGCTTCCGTTCTTCGGAATCCCGAGAGAATTTATCAATGGTTAATATCACACATACATAAAGAACACTTCCACTTTACAGGCATGAGGATACGCATCAGCATGCGCAGCTTGATTAATAAGTACACTAGACTCATTAATACTGGTAACTCCTTTGATGATGATTTAGGTAATGATGTTGAGGTGAAGAAAACTGCAAAGGAGTATGAGTACAAAAAGGGAGGATGCACGTTTGATATTGTGAAGTTGGATGATCCTGTCATGAGGATGGCCGTGTAGTTGCTCACAAAGCTAAGTGGGTAGGAGAGATGGACATAGGTGAACAAGAGATGGTTGTACGTATGCAAGAAAATATCATAAGGAACCATATACAATATCACCTCCTTTATAGTAGAAAATATTATTGATGTTGCACACGATGGTGAAAATATAATTTTTGGGAACACCTTATTATCCATTTTCTACAACCCCTTGCAAAATGGATTAACCTTCAATAGGTTAGGGCATTAATAGTTAATGGAAGTAGTTTATAGGGAATCGATCCATAGAAAGGTTTAGAGCAAGATTTACATTAATGGTTAGCTAAAAAAAGGTACACATTGTCACCTCCCCATCGCACATATGCATCCTTCTCCATCGTGCGTCGTGTCCTTCCTTGTCACGTGTTAGTGTCACTCCCTATCTTGTGTCGCCTCCTTT
This sequence comes from Taxus wallichiana var. yunnanensis, assembly GCA_018340775.1. NCBI lineage: Eukaryota > Viridiplantae > Streptophyta > Pinopsida > Cupressales > Taxaceae > Taxus > Taxus wallichiana. The sequence continues at coordinate 707,184,346 of CM031243.1, read as the reverse complement.
TATTGATGCGCGACACCTTCTCTCACCGACATGTGAAAACATTTCTTCTTTTTGTGTGACAATCCTTCCTCTTTTCGGTGGTGATTCTTTTGCCTTTCTCATGCATTAGCTAGTGATTTTCGTCGGGTGACAACAAAGAGTTTCAGATACGACCATACATTAATGACACTAGTACATGGTAGTTTAACAACCATATTAATGAGGCATGGTCACCCATACCTCCGTACAGGTAATTAATGAAGGATATTGGTTGGTGGCTCCTTTTCTCTATATATATGTAAATTCCCCTCATTTAAAGGAGAAATTTTCAAAATTGTAAAGGAACTCTACCAAAATTGTTCCAGCACTTTTGTGAGTTGCAGGCCTCAAATTTATGCATTTTTGAAGTATTCTTTCCTTGTGCTTATACTATAATGGATTGTGCATCATTTTAAGCAATAAAATTAGTGTTTTGTGGCTCTTCTTGCCCTAGCTTGATTTATATTGCATTTCTTTCCTTCTATTATATTTTGTAGGTATATTGTGCATATTGTGTTCCTTTGTAGGGCTTAGATTTGTTGTGCTCCACAAAATTGGAGGTTAAAAATGTGTTTTGGGACTGTGGCACCTTGTCTATCCTCTCCTTCCTCATTTTATCCACTTTCACTCACTAGGAATCTCTCTAATCCTTTTTGGTGTTATCGCCTCCCTTAGTTTAGGATTTACATTTTTATGTATTTCTCTTCCTCTGGCCCCTTGGAATTGGTAGTTTAGGAGTAGGTCAACACTAGAATAGGTCGGAACCAACCTTCTCTGGAGGTTTGTCTCAATTGCAAGGGTCCCACACCTTGAGACAATCCCATGTTAGTCAAAAGTAGGGTTTTGTAATGTGAAAATCCTGGGGTGCTACTTTTTAGACATAACACATCTTGCTTTGCTTAATAGTGTTATCAGAGATTGGGGTGCCTGATGGGCCTAGAGATAATGTATGGGAGTATCCTGCAGAGAATCCCTCCCCTACAAAATGATTTGCTAAGTATACCTATGACATGATGACACTAGTTTACAAGGCACATATAGATAAATGGTATAAACAAATGTGTGATGTGTTTAACGTAGAATGGAGGATCCCGAGAAAATTATCCACCCTTATAGATGGAGTTACCGATTTTTTGTATATCAAAAATTTGCATTGGGAGGTTTATGTTGAATGATGGCACTAAGAGCCCATGGTGCAAAATTTTGTTTACCTTTTCAAGAGAATAATTTTATGCTGCAGTAAATAGGTTTAAAGAAGCGTAGAAATTGAGGTACGATCTGAGTGAAGTAGATAAGGAGCACCATGAGATGCTTCAAACACTTTTCTACCCTAAGAAGTGCACTTATGAGGAGAAGTATGTTTCAGAGAGCATACATTTGTCGAAGCTAGTAACATTGCCAATAGCTTTAGTGGATGTAATAAGGATATATGTTTATCTAAGGCCTTAGTTTGTGGATGGAGTGTTTGTATAAGATGATGTAAGCATTCCTAAGGCCCTCCATGCGTAAGAAGGTAAAAAAAAAGCGTGAGTGCGAAGAGACACCTTCTTATTAGTAGGACTGAAGGAGTGGGCAAAGATAAAACCCTAGCTTCTAGCGCACCTACGGGACAAACCTCAGAAAGGAAGGAGGTAGGAACTAACACTTATGTCAGGAGGAATCCTGTTAGAAGAAGGTCTCGATGCATGAAGAAACAAAAGGTAGTCCACTAGTCGATTCTAAGAAGACCGAGAGCCTAGAGGAAAAAGAAGGAGCTGAAAGTGAAGAAGATCCGGTTAAGAGGCCAAGCCCACAAGTGCATATAGTAGAAGAATTGGATGACGAAGGCCAGGATGAGTGCTACAAAGATGCACATGCCATAGATGTGGATGATGAGGGTGTTGGGGCAACCATTACACAAGTAATCAAGGAGAATCCAGACTAGGATAGAGAACATGAGGATAAACACACTCTAGAACTAGAGCGAAAGTGGAGAAAGAGGTCACATAGATCATTGAACACTTGGTGGAGCATAAGGTTGCACATAATGAAGAAAGAAAAAAGAGTGTGGGTATAGGAAGTGATCATGGGAAAATAATCTCTCCTTATTATAGGGCTCCCAAGGGGTGATCGAGGAAAGAGAGGAGCCTATATTCCCAAAGTCCTATAATGCAATATAAGGTTCTATAAGCGTAAGGTACTAGAGTAGAATTCCCATGGATCAACTATTTTTTTGGTCATCATTTGATAAGAAGAGTATGCTCCCATGCATAAGAAAGATGTTTTCCTGGGATTTTGAATCCCATATTGAATATCCAAAATTTGAGGTAAGCGCCCATGCATTACTCGACTCCCATGAATCTTAGGTATCAAGAGACATATACCCATTAGTTGACTCTTAACAATTAATGGATGAAGAAGTGTGTAATGCACTTAACAAGCTATCGGTGGAGGTGGGATCCATAATTTTTGATAAGAACAATAGCATAAGGTACATGCAGGGGGAGCTAGCGGAGAAGAACAAAGAAATAATTAAGAGGGATAAGGAGATAAAGGAGAAGGAAGAAATTATTGTGCAACTAAAGAAAGAGCTAAGGGATGAAAAAGGATTGACACTCACACTTTATAAGAAGGAAGAGTGCATAGCTGATGTAATTTTGATTGTGCACCCAGACACTAGAACCTTTGGATAAGACAACATATGAGTATGTTTTTCATTTTCTTGAGGTTCTAACATGCATAATTACTTCACATCCATCCAATCTTGCCTTAAAATCTACATAGGAAGTTATGACACGGCAGAAGTAGTAGGAAAGAGATCAGATTTAAGCCACCATAATAGAATACAATGAATTATTGGAGTTAGTAAAGGTAACCACTCACATGGTAGAGGTTGTGTATGATAATTGTGAGGATAGAGACCATGTGGTGGGACTTCTGGTTGCAAAGATGAGGTAGATCTTAAGGAGTTCTAGGACAAGAATAAAGGGAATAGGGCAGAATGGGAAAGGATATTGGCCAAAGTTGAATAAAAGCATGAGGAAATTGATTCATTAAGGGCTTCAATTAAAAATAATTTGAATGAACTCTACCCATAGGTCACGTACAAGATGGATGCGATTGTCAGATATAGGAAAGAAATTGGAGACTTTGGTGGACACACTAAAGGCTAAGGGTGAGGAATTAACAATTGATGAATTCATTACGATCGATAGGGGACCCCTTTACTTAGGAGCATAGTAAAATAGAAGAGTGGAGAGTGTTGGAAGCATTCATGAATAAGGAGTTCCCTCTTATTTTTTCTCAATAAAATTCATATTCTTTCATTCTTTGCACAAGCCTTGAGGATATTCTTTATTCTTTATTTTTCACTAAGGGATTAGTTATCTCTAGGCATGAGATCAAACATGTTGTTTTCGAGGACGGAAAACATACCTAGTGTGGGGCAATGTTGGGCCTACAAAATATGGCTTAGTATTGAAGGGTGTATGCACGCAAGACCTATGGAAGAAACACGTGAAGGAAAGAGTGTGAAAAGTGCGCACTTGGATGACATTATTCACACACGGGAGTATAGAAAAGGGTTCCCAAGGAAGGAATAGAGAAGAACCGAGGACTTAGTTAGTTTGGGCATGATGTTGAATATAGAGATGGCATGGGCAACACATAAGAAAGAATTCCATTCATGAAGAGTCTATTTTTAGAGCATGGAACTAGTAGTTCGAATTGGAGTATGAAGACTTGGAGGCCACGCAAGGCTATTTTGGGACAAGTAGAAAGATAAGCGACATGTAATGTTTTGAGATAATAATAGGGTTGGAACTAAATATATCTATAGATGATCTATTGTTAGAAGAGCTTGCATGCTCTATGGTTATATTTTAAACAACACGTGACTATTCTTAACATGAAACCTATTTTGAGGATGCATAAGTAGTGAAGGGAAAGTCCCCACTCTTATAAATATGTATTGATTTGCATGGTTTAGGGATCCACCTTTTGTTAGTTTTATGCTTTGCTAGTTTTGAGTGCCTATGACCTATAATTATACTATTATGTATGTATTCAACTTCTGTGTTTTACAATGATTAATACAATGGATCTATGTGGTTAGATAATGGTTATTGATATTAATATGGATGGATCTTGTATGGTGAATCTGATATTAGTTCTTATTTGATTCTTTATGCACTATGGTTAAGATCTAGATCTGTTTATGGTTTATCCTTGTATGTTTGTTATGGATTTAGATTATATGTGTGTTTATCATGCTAAATCCTTGACAAAGATGCCATAAAAGAGGGACCTGGTACCCTTGCGTGCTTCGGTGAGCACTCGAGATTGATCTAGGTGATGTTCTAATGTGCCTTGGGTTGTTTGGTAAAATAAAATAATATAGGTTTTAATGCTGACCTTGACTAGTAAGATGACCGTGCCTAATGTGGGGAGATGGTGTCATTGAAAGCCCGTAATATGACCGATGTTTGGGTGACAACGGTGTAGGGTATTTGAAGTTGATCAAAGGCATGTGATGATATGCTATTAATGATGGCACCAATATTGATCACGACCTCATAATGAGAGTGTCATTGATTTGGGAAGTGATAAAAAGTGGGAGGTTGTGGTCCTTTGGTTGTAATGATGGGATTTTTGAGCTATCAAAAGAGATGGAAGTGGACATTATGAGTGTAGTGACTAAGTTTGCAAATGATTGTGGATTTTATGAGGGTACTAATATAGATTAGAGTGTTTTGATAATAGGTTATCAATGGTGAGGTGAAGTTTTCACAAGCACATAATGGGAAATTTTATTGGAGCTCGATGAAGTTTTTGATAATGGTAGTTTTTTTACGAAGATGTAGATTGTGTTTGTGGAGAGAAAGGATGGATACCTTAGCCATAGTAGGGGTGTTGGATTATATTACTTGAGAGTGAATGGGATGGATATTTTGGACTTGTTTTAATCACAAGTCTTAGGTTCGTGGGTACATGCTTTAGTGATGATACATATTGTGTTAATTTGATGAAGAGTGGATTTCGTAGGAGTGTACCCACTTTTGGTGGATGTGACTATGGAAGATGGTTTAAATGTAGTAATTTTGGATGTCCGATGGGTTATTTTTTATGGTTAAATAATCATAAGGAGGATGAATTTATAAGCAAGGCTTCTAATATCAACATGAATGGATTTACTGATCCTCTCATAAAATGTCTGGTGTGTGATGGTAATCAAAAAATGTTTCAAAATTATACCAGAGAGGGTTTCCACCTTCAAGCTCTAGATGACTTAAGATGAGGTAAAGTTATGATAGACTGTTGGATAAGCTTTTCAAGATCAATGCATAATGTCCCTTCGATGTGAAACTCAAGGGAAGTGATGGTTATTTCGATGGTACATGTCTTTAGAGGACCGTATTTTGTGTGATACCTTTAGGTATACATTGAGAATGATTTTTAATTTTGTAATAGTGATTTGATAATTTTGATGAGGAGTGTGGTCTTAAGATAAAAGGCATGGATTTTTGATTCTAAGTTAAGGAATTCAGATGATCACGTGATATGATGGTCACTTTTTTAGATGGAGGGATGTGTGGTCATGTAACATTTTTTTAAGATTACGTATATAGTGTTGAGTGACATGGTCATCATAAGATATTTTCACACATTGTAAGATAGGTTTATTTTCTAATTTATGAAGAGCTTGTAGATGGATTTGAAGAGGATGAAATAAATGTGGATGAATTTCTAATTATTTAGGTGGAAATACTCGGAGATGTTCTTGATTCAATAGGTTCTTCTAGTGTAGAAACATAGGGTGTAGCGGATGTTTCATTTATTATTTTATGATGAGAACCATTTTTGGATGATTATAATGGTGCTTCTATGATGGGATCCCTAGATACTAAAGGTGTAGATGATTGATATTTGATTGTGTTGATAGTGTGATGAGAATGGATGACTTTAAATTGTGGTGACTAGTGGATTGGACTTGGTTTTGAAAGGGTTGTTTAAAAACATCCATATTTTGATTCGGAGGTGTATTTGGGTTGTCCAACTATAAATCACATTTGTCGATAAGATCTTGAAGGGAATTTCTGAACAAACATCACCTTTTGATTTTATGGCCTTTAACCCTATGGTATTTTCAGTAATCATTCTCTCAATACCAAGATAGTTTTGAAATAGACGTATCGATAGGGTGGATGGGAGGTAGGGTGATCATATTTGTAGCCAGAGCCTATCAAAGACTCTGCTATAAGATTCAATGATAGGTGTATAATTGTGTTAAGGAAGGGTGTATTCGGAGGTCGAACTTTCTTTAAAATCTATTTTCATAATGACTGCATTTGTAGTTGTCTTATATTTATCATGACTAGAGAATGGTTTGAATGAAGACTCGGGATTAGGTTTCTTTTATTGAGTTTAACCCTACTATATTTGAGAGCTCAAAGCTCAAGTTTGGGATCCATAGTGAAGGCTTTATAAAATATTTCAAAGGATTGGATTTGTAAAGTTGTTTGACACATGGCGAAAATAACTCAATTAATTCAATCTGTGGGAGAGAAAAGGACAAATTATTGATAATTCCCCTCCAGCGGGTGACATAATTTATGATAGATTTGTCATGAAATTTATTGATGGTGTATATATCGGTGATAGTGATTTTATGCATGATATTAGTTAAGAAAATTTCTAAGAAAATTTGTGTGGTGAGCACCGAATGAGAAGAGTGAGTATTGAGGAATATTATTATACGAGATCTAAGGCGAGTCCAGCTAAAGACACAGAAATGTTCTCGGCATAAGGTCCTCGGTCATGTGCTTTATGAGAGGTGACAAGAATGTCGGAAGGATCAGATGTGTTGTTGAGGGTCTTCTTTGTTGTAGAATTTGATGAACTTAGGGAGTTCCCAATGTGGAGGATATGATTTATATGGTACGAATGGGTGGATGGGTTCATTGTAGATTTGTTCGTAAGATAACGTGTTTTTGGGACCCATAGAGGAAGCTTCAAGGCTGGATATTTTTTCATTAGTTCCTGTAAAGGATCATTTTGTAATGGTAGTTATTGGGGATTGAATGATGAAGGACTGAGTTAGTTATATGTAGATGGATTTGGTTGCTTAGCATGACTGGTAAGGAAAAGGGATATTATGTTGGAGAGGGGTATTCATAGGAATATTGTATGTGGGTTGTGAGACTATAGGTTGTGAAGATTGGATGTATTGATATTGAATAGGCATAGATGTGTTTAAAAGAGGTTGTGAGTGCTGGGGTATATGTTGGAAGGGGATTGAAGTGTGGATGAAATGTTGGGATTATTGAGGCATGTCTGGAAAGGAATATAGGTGTGGATGAGAGGATGAGATTGTTGAGGTATGTGCTGAGAAAAGGTAGGGGTGGTTGATGACTTCTATGAAGAGGGGTGAACACTAGAGATGGAACTTGTATTAATGAGTGGTGTTGATGTTGGGATAGACATGAATACATTTTAAATAGATGATGTGGGTTTTTGAGATGGGATAGGTTGGGATATGCTTAATGGGATGGCTATTGAACTCACATGAGGTGTTTGGATAGTGGAAGAGACTAAAGGACTTGACATAGATGAGGATGTGTCGGTGTTATTTTTGGATGAAGCCAAGCGGATGAGGGTTCTAGTGAGAACAATGATTTTGGTTAGTTGTGTCATGTGAGGAAATAATGTTGAGGTAGAAAGTGATCAAAGTGATGATTTTTCTGATTCATTGGTGGTGGGATAAGGATGACTTGTTAGATAACTAGATCATGGTTAGTATCAATAAGTCGAGAGAATTCGTATGTGGCGTTGGTGACATGGGGGTCATTGTTCAAGTGTAGGTTTATGAAGAAGAACACCCCAGGTAGCTAGGTAAGCACGAGGGAAATGGGTTTGAATCTAGAATTTGACTAAAGACTAGATCTCCATTGTTGAAGAAATGAGGAATAGGTGGAATGAGTATTTCGATGTGGTGGTGGATTGACAAATAGGAGAGTGTGGGGGTTCTTAATCATTTGTGGATGGTAATCAATGTTTATTCACAATATGAGGGATGTCATCAAGAAGGGATTGTATATTTTCTAAGGATTATTGTAAGCATTCAACCATGTTTTCGAGTTTTGTTAATAATATTGTTGTTGGGTGAAGACCACGAAAAACAAACAATCGCTAAAAGAGAAAAAAGAATCTAAATAATTGATTACTATCAAGAAAGCAAGTCACACAAGAGAATTTTTCTTATCTTAATTAGGTTAAAAAAATGAAATGTGAAAAATGGTTTTTCCTCTGTTGTCTCCACGAAAATCACTTTTCATTTTCCAAGTTAAATTTGAAATTTTGATCTCTTACCCTCTTAAAGTATTTAAGCCAAGTTGAAAGTTTGAAGAAATAGCAAAATCCGTGCCCTAGTGCTGTTTAAATATTTGTTTTGCTCGTTTTGAGAAATTCTCCATCTCCCATTCTATGCATGTAATATCCTCCTTACAATCTCCTTTTTTGATTAAAATTATTCGCTTGTTCTATGGCCTGGGTTGTTAAATCATTGTTTTGCATCCATGCCTCTAGTTCGAAAGGAAATTCAAAAATTGTTATCAAAATGATGAAGTTCTCTTCCTCTGTGTATTTTTCCCATAGTTGGGAATGATGGGTGTTTTCTTCCCCATCAAATTTTGGCCCCATCATCCATGGGTACATGGACATACCTAATTGGAAGTGGGTGGGTCGAGAAATTTGTGTTTTTCAGCCTCTTTGTAAAAAAGGCAAAAATTTAAAAAGTGACCCATAGCCCCGATTAGGCTATAAAGGAAAAAGTCAAAGTTGAAGCCCGTAGGGAGAAAGTCAAAGGTGAAGCCCTGTTGAAAAGTCAAAGTGGGAGAGTGGGCCATCGGGGACTTTTGGAAATTTAACCAAATTCCCAAAAGTGAAGTACAAGTTCTAGAATGCTTCGTAGCTCCACCAAGGTCTCGGGCCCGCCGTTGAAAAATCAAAGCGGGAGAGCGAAACGACAGAGAACTTTGAGTTTTTGAGTTTTTTTTCCAAAAAGGTTAAAATGTTGAGAAAAGGGCCATGACCCCATTTCCAATGAAAACGTGCCACGTGCCTAAGTTAAAAAGTTGAAGCGGGGGCCAATTTGTTCCAAATTGCCAAATCTCTAAAAAATCACAAAACACAAAGGGCTACCCACTCCAATCTCTTCCTACCATGTGGATGGCCTGATTTCAAAGTTATAAGAGAAAATCAAACTGGTTCGTATTCAAACTGGAAAACCAAATGTAACATTCACGTTGCAAGATTTGGTTTTAACCCACCATGAGTGTTTTCTTCGCAATGGAGGAATTTGAAGAGGCGTAAATGATTTGTAAAGTTGTAACCATTTTGGCATGAGATATAATGGCTCCTCGAGCCATTCCAGGGGTTGGTGATTGATTTCAAAAAGACCAGAGTGCTCTGTACCTGGAAAAGATAGAAAATACCATACTTCTTCTATTTTCCCTTCTCCTTAGATTTTCTTCTATTCTCAAAGCTCTATACAAATTCTTCTTTAGCTTCAATAATAAAAGAAGGAATTTTTTCCTCTTTGATTGAGGGATTGTTTGGTACCTTGTGACCAATGAATTTCATTCGGTCTTGTAGCTTCTCCTGCGGATTTGTTTTTCTTCTAACTATAAATGCATGTAAATGAAATTTCTAATTAATGTGTGTGGGCATCTGATATTCTACTCACAACATTAGTTTTCTCCTACCTCCATTCCCACTCCCCTTCCCCTTTCCAAGACAAATTTTCTTCCCTAGTGAGACATTGCTAGCTTTGCCACATGGGTCGTGGAGTGCCCCTGTTGGATCTCTGGTTGAAAGGCCACCATTGAAATCCACCTTTTATGCATGCACCTACAGAAGTTGCACCGTTCAAGTAGAGGGACTTAGATTCCCATAGCATTGGCTTGAAACCCACTAATTTGTCCACAAGACAATTTTTCTCACCAACAAGGTCCTAGGAAAACAACAACCTATGGTTGGTTTAGGTAATGTTAAAGGCTAGAGTCCTTGATATACCCGAAGGTACGTAAGGTCGGAATGTACATTGGTGTCGATCACGAGGCATGGTATTTGGGCCTACCCCCTCACTTCACGGTCCTACATCAATAAGGGTGTCGGGTTCTTAACCAATATACCACCCATTAGCTTATTTATACTCGGTCATAACATCGAGTCGACTTATCCTCTTGGTGATGAAATCTAAGTAAGTCCACAGGTAGGAGTGTTTTGATGCAAATTATGTTGAATGTGGTTTGGTTGTGTGTGAGGGAAGTTAAGTGAATGCAATTTGTTAACTCCCTAATTAGACTATATGATCAAGCAGATATGAAGGGTTCATTTTAAATCCACGAAAATAAATATTAATTCGATAAGGATAATAGAAAAATGCAATGTTGAAGAGGAAAATAACAAAGAAAACATACGTGTAGTTTGCTTTTGATTTTCAATTTTTAACTTTGGCCTTTAACTCTCTTGAAATGTAGAAACAGGTGCTCTAGAGGGGGAAACATGTAATAGTTAGACAAAAATTGAAAGAAAAGAGGAAAGTACAATCTAAAGGCAGATCGGCTTAGTAATAAGGAAAAAACCATAAAGATTTTTGGTGATTTGAAGGAATAGTGGAGATTAACTAATATTGCTGTGAAATTTCTTAGAATTGTTAATGATTATAGAGTAGTCAATCCAAGAATAATTATAAGTTAATTTTTAATGGAAAAATAAAGGGAACAGAGCTCTCATTAGGCGTGTTAGGAATTTATTAGGTAGATTTAAGGTCTATGCTATTAAATATGGGAAGTACCTAAAACTTAAAATATGATAGTGTTTAGCAATACCTACGCTAAAAGTCAAAATGTCGGGATGATAAGATGTGAACAAGAGAATATTTCTCCTCCTTTCACCAAGTGAAGATACCTATAATCAAAGACAACTAAACAAAAGATATTAGATAAAATGGGATGACGAGCTGTTTGGCAAAGGCCGATTCTAGGAATCCAAAGGGACTTCCTTGGAGGATGTCAAATCATTTTGATAAAATTAAGTGATTTTATAATAATAATAAGATAGATAATGAGAATGACAAGGATAGAAGCTAGAACTCAAGGTGAAAAGGAAGATCATGTTCCGCTTTGTAGGTGGCCCAAGCTAAAGTGGAAAAAATATGGATGGATTCAAATAAGATGTACAAGTAATTTGTGGTTGTTTGTTGGATTTCATGGAGGAATTTGAGTTGTTCCTCAATATACTTGATGTCAGGTGCGAATCTAACATTGCACAAAGTAAGCTCGTGGAGGATATCAAACTGTTCCTACACGAAGGGTTGTTGGATGACTAGGAGATTGTAGATGTTTGAGATAGGGTCGAATGACCTGGAACAATCATCTACACAAGAGACATACTTGCAATAGAAAAGTTAAATCCAAGGGATATAGATAAGTAAGGATAAAGATAATGATATGATTAAGGAAACTAATTGAATGAAATCACGAGGTGATTCAAAGGAATTTAAGGGAATCGTGGGTGATTGTTGTAAGATGATAAATTAACAAAAAGTAGAGATTGGAATTGATTTCTTATATTTGTTTTGAAGTATAACTAGACTAGAAGTGATAATATATGAAAAGAGTGACCTTGTGATGTGGAGATAGCTACAAGAGTGTCCATGGGGGTGGTGAGTTGATGATTTTGATTGGTTGATCATCTAGGAGGTTGTTAAAGGCTCAGATGCACAAGCTTGATGTGTTGCAGCTCCTTGGGGTGGCATAATGGTGTTGCTAGGCTTGATGATGACCGTAATGATAGGTATTCGTTGTTGGCAAAGAGGCACAATCATTCAAAAGGTCTCAGAAGATCCCTGAAATAGGAGATTGAGCTCCTATTCATAATCACAGGTGATTTTTATAATCGTTAGCGATACAAAAATTTAGAAGAGAGAGTTTGGAAGTGGTTTCAACCACTTCCAAAATGGTATTTTGGGTGTGGGATGAGGGTAATAGGTTAGAAGAGGTTAGGATAAAAATGATTGGATAGGTTTAAAGATGGTTTAGGAGGTTTCGGGGGTTTATAGTGAATTTGGATGAGTAAATATGATTTACCAAGGATAAATAATAATTTTACAGAGTGAGTTGGAATGGCTTAGATAGGTTTAAAGTGATAGGTTTTAATAAATTAATGTGTGTATGCGGGAGTAGGAAGGTGACAAAAACCCGGTTTCTATAGTTTTAGATGCAAACCAAGGTAATTTTTTCTAGTTTCTAAAAATAGCATATGTTAAGCCCCTTCACAAGCTAAAAATAGTAAGTACCTCAAATTTTAAGTTCTGATCACTTAGAACAATCAGAAATGGTGTAAAATGGAAGGTAGGGAAAAATTGACAATTTTACCGAAAAGAGAAAAATCAAAAAATAACTTTCTAAAAATAAAAAACTTTCTAAAAATAGAAAGGAATCATCAAAAAGGAGAATGTAATTTACTAGAAGGTTTATAAGGTCATATTTGAGCAAAATGGGTGATATTTCCTAAATTAACAAGTCTTGGTCCTATCTACTAAAAAAGAAAGTCTTCATTTTAGATGCGAGATCATTACTGTTGGCTCTATTTTCCCTCATCTCATTGATTTTTGTTATCTTCACAGGCGGTAGAGTTGTCTCATATCTCAAATGAGGAAACTAATTATTCATAGGAACTCTGAAGCATCATTCTAATCTCAATTGTGTCAAGAATCAAAGCAAAGTATATCAATACACAATAGGTAAGAACCAGAGACACCGAACAACATGAAAGGTTCGAAAGATTAAAAAGATCCATTGTAATTCAAGTTAAAAAGGTCATCATAGGTCATTGGTCAAGTTGGATTCATCATCATCTCTTAGTGAGCTAGTTGAGGCAAGATGTTTGGGTTGGATGAGATCGGTGAGTTGGTTGAATTGAGCTTAGTGAACTGATTGAGTTGAGATAGTTGAAATGGGAGAATTGGTTGAGTTAATTTGAGTAGAGTTGGGTGATTCAAATGAGCTAGGTGAGTTAATTGAGATATCTAATCCAAGTGAGCTAATATCGCATCCTTCTTCCTTAAGGAGATCACATCTCACAGGTTAGTAAAGGCACAATTTGTAATATTACATCACGGTGTGTGGGCATGAGAAAAAGCATCAAGGGGTTTGAGATTATGAATGAAAATTATGAAATCCTAAGGAGAAAAAGAGTGATCCTCACTCTCATTGTGATATAAATAATGCATCACCATGAGTAGTGCTCGTGTTCATCCCGTGCTCATGTATAATTAACTAAGCTATAAATTGAAACTAATTTCTACATAGCTTTAAAAGAAAATGCTAATTAAACAATGAACCATCAAGATAAGAGCTTAAAGGAAACACTTTTTTAATTCATAAATGAAATTACATGCTAAGTTGTTTCCTACTCTCTATGATTGCTAACTTAAACTATGAACCTATGAAGAACATAAGCAATCAAAGTGGATTGTTAGTTGATCTCAAATATTGAGAATGGAATCTTACCAAGAATGGCTACTAGGACATTTTGGATCTTCCCATATTACTCAAATTTGAGTGGAAAGATGCAAAATGGAGAAGCTATTTCCAATAATGGAGAATGAATCAAGATCAAAATGCTTATAGTTTTCACTATTCAAAGCATGGTGCCAAAAGAAAGGTAAGAAGGAGGGTTCTTTATATAGCTTTTCTAAGAGGCAAGGCTAACAAATTGATAAATGTGGGATAAAGGTAAAACAAGATTAGGAATGGATAAGGTTGCTTTATAAAAGGTAATCTTGATTTAGAAGAGTTTAATTTTTCACTAGTAAGTCATGGGAGTTGGGGGATGTTTTAATTAATCAAAGGTGATTAGCTAATAGGTAGAGGTAAGCTTATAGAAGCTAATTAGAGGAAAATTAGTATGATTTGTGTGATTTAAGAAAGGAATTAGATCCAATAAATGATAATTTATTGATTTAGAGTTGCAAGCGTAATCAATTAATAATAATTAATTAACCCAGGTAGATGCGAGATATTAATTAACTAAAGGTCATTAATCGACATCCTTAATGATAGGAAGGCTAATTAATTAATGAACGGTCGTTAATTAACGAATATGAAGAGGAATGTTATCTAATTAGTAGAAAAGCGCTAATAATTATGGAAATGATGAGAAAGAGCATAATTAGTGCAATCTTAGCATAAAATCATGTGTAAGTAGATTTTAGGTGTCTACATGTCCCAAACTCACACTTTGGGAGGCCTTGCAACACTACAAGCTTTTATACACTAATTTGAAAACTCAAGGTATCTCAGCATCTTGCAGGAGGAAGAAAGTGAGATCATCATGCCTCAAATGAAAAATTTTACATAAGAAGGATATTCTTTAATAGATTAGTAAATATCCTTTCCCTACTCTTCTTCTTTTCATTTCTTCTAATTCTTTGTTGTACACAATCATGATATTTTGTCCTATCTCGCTTAAGTGGCAATAATTGAAAATTGTAAAAGTATTATCTAAATTTTTAAGAGAGATAATTAATTTGTATCTATTGTTCATTTTTTCACCATTGCAAAAATTGAACAACTTGGTTTCTTTGGACTTAGAATGTTCGATGGGAAAAGTTAGAGCATGTCGTGGAGGTAAAACAGAGCCACGAGTAAAGGAACAAATTCCATGGAAGCATTTCAGCATGGTGTGGATGAAAAAATAAAATCCGTGGCTAAGGAGATAAAGCCTCCAAAGTCTGGAAATAGCTGCGGAAGAATTGGAAATATCCGTAGAATAATTAGAGCATGTCGCAGAGGTCGGAAAGATGTGGATTGAAGAAAAAGAGTCCACGAATGTTGAAAGAGTCACACCAAATTAGACGAAGCCGTGACACATAAAGAAAAACATTTGGAGACCACATAATGAAACAAAGAATTTAGTAATGCCAAGCAGACACAAGAAATATCCACATAAATAAAAAGTTGCGCAAGAATAAAAAGAGAAAGTCGCGTATAAAATGAAATGGTTTTTTTCTATGGGAGACTAAAATCACCATATCTCTTGATCTGATGATGTAATTTTTTCAAACCTTATATCGATGGAAAGGTCTCATTGTCCTCTATGAAAATGAAACTAGATTTTTTAATTTTATTGAGGATAGATATGCGTAAAGCTGAATAATTCTCTAACACACAAAGATACTATTCTAGGAGACCCAACCACAAATATTTAATGTAATATGGGCACCCATTAAGGCAAAAGTCTTGTTGTAGTGGATAATCAGATGTGCCCAGACCTTTTAGAGAATTTATTTCTGGCTATTGGTGGCTGGAAATTTGAGTTCGAGTTTCCATCTCTTTCACCTCCTCTTCTCTCCTTCTTATTTTATAAATTGTAGAGCTTTGCTCATAAAAATTATCCTCTTTTGTTATAACAACACCATGCTAAAATGGTGGCTAAATTCCCATTAGTTTTAGACCTAAGATTGGTATCTAAAATGTATTTTCACCTTCTGCCATGAATTAAACAGCTGTGCATTCCTTAAGCAATAAAATTGGTTTTTTTAGCTATCCCTCTACCACAGTCTTGCATTTTAGTTATCCTTGCCTTTATTTGTATTTCTTGGCATGTTGTGTGTTCTCCTTACTTGCAAGATCTATTTCATTTTTTGTTCACGAGTAGGAATACATGGTCTACGTGATTCTTGAATTTTGCACACTTTTCTACCCTCTTTCTAACATTTTCCTTCTTTCTTTTGCCATCGTGGAGAGTGATCGACACTTTTTCCTGGTGTTATCACTACCCCTCTTAGCTTAGGATTTCCCTTTTTCGGCCTCTCCTTCTATCCCTTGTGCTTTTGCACCTTTAGGTTAGGATTTTATTGAAGTATTAGGAGTAGTGTTAGTATTGGAGATAGGTAAAGGAATCCATCCTTCGCTAGAGGTCTATCTCAATTTTTAGGTCCCATAGGCCGAGAGATAGTCCCATGTTGCCTCAAAATTCTTGGTCATTCATGATCATGTCTAAGGAGAAATTTTTATCTCATGCACAGTCTCTTCTAAGGAAAGTGAAATCTCACAAGTGGAATGGGAAGATTAAGATTCATGTGGGGAGATGAGAAGGAAATATACAAAGTATAAATTGGAATGGCTTCTCCATTCCAAAGGATCCTGAATTTTAGTTCTTGGTAGCAATTGTGGATTGTGGTTTAGGTGTTGAGATTTTTATCACCAACATAAGAAATAAGATCTACATTCTTTCATGTTATTTGTTTATGTTTTCCTCTAACCTCTCTTTTTTATAACTTTACAAGTATGGTGATCAAGAATGAACTTGGTGTCCTTGATAGATGAATCTAAAGAACCATGTGTCTCTGATTTTTAGTCTCTCTAGGGGTTTCATTGTTGTTTTCCTCTAATTGAATGATGAACTACTCTGGTTATTGGGTGTGAACTCTATTATTGCCTACTCAACAATATCCCTTCCTTTCCTCAATTCTCTCCTTTATCCCTCATTTTTGTAATTTCCTCCCTTATACTCTATACAAAGACCTTGCCACAATTTTAGTGAAGTGTTCATGTGTGATCTTCGGCCACACCCACCCACCCCCACAACATTAGATAGAATTAGGACAGTTTCACATTAAATAATGGGAGCCTTCCCATACAAAAGAAGGGGGCGTAGCCTCGTGAGAATGGGTGGAAACACATAATTTGTAACATGACAAATTATTTCACCCACAAGGCATGATGTAAATAGGAAGTGAGTGATATCGTGTCTACACTATTAATTGGTTAGCTATCAACTCTTTTCTAGTCAACAAATACAACACAAACAAATTATTTTATTTGGAATTTCCATGCCTTTTTCCAATAGGGGATTCCATATTTAAATTAGCACATGATAAAATAATCAAAATGTATGAATATGCTTTACATTTATTGTGGCACCAAAACAATAGATTCATCTCACATACATGTTTTTTCTACTTCATCCTAAACCTTATGATGTACCGATGTAGCCAAATAAGGTCTCTAATTTTTCAAAGAGAAATATTGAGGATAAATTTCTTAAAGCAATCATTTCACTATGATAACAACTCCAATCTATCCCGTGATACACACACTATAAATTGACTCATGTGCTTCGAGTCTACCCTACTTGGAACTCGATTCTATTGGTCCCAACATAAGTATGAAATCATGGATATGATAAAATAATTTGGTAACCCAACATTTATCTTCATAATGAGTGTCGATGGTGGGATGAAAGAGGGCGATCAAAGGGTGAAAAGAAAAGATAAAAGAACAAGATATAAGAAGTAGAAGAAGTGATCCCTATTTCCCCAAGTTGCTTTTAAAGAAAAGTTTTGATAGAAGGAGAGTGATATGGAAGAAAAATGAAGATGAAAAGAGATGGATACAACTATAATCTTGCTGATGTAAAAACCAACTTTATTTAATCATTTTTCTTATGATCGACCTCATTATTCCTTAATAAAAAGAATGAACAAAAGTATAGTATGACATGAAAATCCATATATGAACAAATGTCCATAAATAAAAACACCAAATCTATGCAACATACAAAATGCAATGCAATACAAGAAAGTAAAAGATTCCTAACTCCCCACAACATACATAATGCAATGTAATATGAGAAAGTAAACAAGCTAACCTAACAGAGAAACATAATGCAATGTTTTTGTTATCAAGCTTTGATTCCGACTGTGAGAATTAACGACAAGGGTGAAAAGATTGTGCCCCAAGTAAGGATACATGCACGGGGAATAATGGAGGACACTTGGGTCTTATGAAAAATAGTGGAGTATGAAACAATACCAAGAAAATAATTGTTCCCTAGAGTACAGACATAGTAAGAAAACCAGATTTGTTAATGGAGATAGATCAAGATGATTCGCGAGTCACACACAAGAACAGGCGATAACCAAAGAGCAAAGTTTTGTATGATGATTTTAAATATTTTTATTTTTAGAAACATATTAGAATGGTTTTTATTTTGATTTTTTTTTGAAACTATGTACATGAAGACAAAGAAGTGTGGATTCCTCCAATGATAGATGAGATGTACAAGGGAAAAATGCCACAAATATGTGCAAGAAAGTGAAGATGCAAAAATTCCCCAACAATTAGGTGGGAGTATTCAAAGGAAAAATCTTCATGTGCTGAAGGGTGATCAAGGCCAATATAAAATAGGTTCAATCATGAGGGAGTAAGGATGGCTCCAACGTAAGTTGTCCAAGAAATACATGATAGAAAGGAAGTAGAAGATTGTTTTATTAAAAGGGGACAAAAGTGTCTGTAAACATGACAAAGAGGCCATCCTATACACATGGATGTTCTAAACTATTCCGAAGAATAGAGGATGCTATGAATAAATTTAGAAGGTGGTCGATGAAAAAGTGATTAGCCCAAGGCATAAATTATGAGACAAGACATGCGCTAAACCAAGAGTTTGAACAAGGTCCAAAAAGCAACACTTGGTAACATACTAATCCTATTTTTTTATAGAGATCTAGTGTGTGATGGTGGAAATTAATTACCTTTTAAAGGGAAGAATTGATAGACAACAAGTGAAGACACTAGCCAATGTGTAGGAATCATTTAGTTTAAAAGGTTATTAGTGAATGGAGGGTGGAAGGAGATCAATACATTGCTCCGCTTCTAAACAGACATTCATAGCCCCGACAGAGATGCATTTGATTTTAATCAAAACATTTCTCTACTCCTAGTTAGGAATCCATAGCCCCAAAGTAGAGATTATTGGAAATACTCCAAGAGAGAATTATATATAAATTTGATTTTACTTTCAGAGTTTTTCTTTTTGATTGATTGATTTTGATTCTTTTACTTTCTGAAAAATTATTTCAGCTCTCTTGTTTGACAAGGGTTAAGAACCAATGATGGCTTGATGGAAGGATGTGGAAGTGATTGTGATGATGAAATTGGCTAGTGTCAACAAATATGCCCAAAAATTCTTCCCAACAAGTTTATTATATGTAGATAGTGATAGGATCTCTAAGAGGTCAGTCATTCTTTAATTTACCAAGGTGATGAAAGAACAAGGTCAAATGGATACCATAGAGATAAATGTCAGAAAATGAGTATGAAATAAGCTAACAAAAATATCATCAAAGGGATGAAAATGGTGGATAACTTGCAGATGAATATGAAAGAAAGGGAAGAAAGAACATCCATGCATATGCAATACCTGATTACAATGTTTGATCTTTGTACCTTTGATTTTGTTTTTGTAATCTTTTAATGTTTTCTCTTTTTTTAAAAATATTTTTGAACTATTTTATGATTTTTTATGGTTATCGAGAATGAATCATGTCACTTTGCATGATAGGATGCAACAAATATGTTCACGATTTCTTTGATATGAGAGACTAAAAAAATTTGCTTATGAAGTGTAATATTATCCCGATCTTGATGATTGTGGTGAGATCACACTCAAAAAATGATTTTGATTTTCTTTGAAACATGGGTTTTGTATGTGGGAGATTGAGTACCCTATCCATAGGTTTTTGCACATTGCGCCATGCATGATGGGTATGTTGGTGTGCATTCTGGAATCACATTTTAAATTTTATAATTGTTTGAGTTGTTGGGAGCTTTGGTGCTCTTTGGAGTTTTGATCTTAGCTTGATAAAGAACTTGTTTGGGTTTATTATAAGCTAATGCATGACTTGTCTAATTCTCGAGAAGTGGGAGAAGAATGTGGAAGTTATGAATTAATGGGAGAAATGACAAAAGACTTGCCACAATAATTGGTAGAAGAATAATGTGATGGAAAAAAGGATACTGTGTAAGAATCGAAGAAGATGGGATACTAGGAGGTGAGCCACGAAAAAAATGGAAGGCTACTTGGATGTGGCCCAAAGATATAGAGGAAGAAGGGTTCTTAGGAAGAGGTCTAAGAATAGAAGATGAGGGGATACATAGAGGTGTCCCATATATAGAAGACAAGGGGCTAGTTAGACATGGCCCTAGAATAGAAGGTAATGGGCTACCCGAAGGAGACCCACAAGTAGATGATGAAGGGCTACTTGGAGGTGGCCCATATATAGAAGAAGGCGATGGGAAACTTGGCAATGACCCAAATTATGATTGTGATTGAGGAATTGTGATATGTAAAGAAGAATTAGGTGATTAGAAGATGGACCATGACTCAATACTAGACCTAGGAAGTTCATCACAGAATGAAGAATGTGAGGATGGAAGAATAAGAGGAGGATCGAGTTGCATGGCCTTAGGCTCTTCCTCTCGCTTCTTGATAAAAGGAATCAAAATTTTCCCACAACATGTGAATGTATTAAGGTCTAAAGAGAATCCTTGCTCATAATTTATTAAAGGGATATCTTAGTTTTCTCCTATAAATGTCACGATCGCTCCTTTATTTTGAAAGAAATCAATCAGTATGGGTTGTTGATCGACCACATGGGTTTAATTGGAAGAAAAAGGTCCAAATGGTGTGGAAGAATTAGAAGATGTTTGATGATGATTGATAGAATAATATGACTCAAGAGATGAAGTTGAATTAGGGATAGATGTATCATTAATAGAAGAAGATGTGGATTAAGGATTGGTTGGAATAGGTTTCTCTATAAGATGACTTCGTGGAGGAAGAATAGGAGGATTTTATATCCAAAATTCCATAGATTGTGATGTAGGACTCGAATTAGTCAATTGAATAGAAGGACTTCGATTCACATGAATATTCAAAGGAGGAAGGGTTAATTAAGGTGACTGATAAAAGAGGTCATGTGAACAAGGGGAGGACCAAGATTGAAGAATAACATTAGATGTTTTATAAAGAAGGTCCTGCAAAGGAAGGAGGACCATGTGTTTCACACGAAATGCTTCCGTTCTCGGAATAGAGTTTCTTCTATCTTTTCATTCCTTTGAGAAACAGATAAAGGTTAGGGCTAGGAGGAATACATTGAATGTTGAGAGGGTATGCACGCACCGTGAGACTTGATTGGAACCTCCTTTTGATCCTGTGAAGGGGAAGGACTACCAGAAATAAGAATGAAGACCACTAGATTCTTTAGATAATAAGGTGGGGCCAGGAAATATGAGACTTCCTTTCGAAGGTGGTCAGTTCCCCTGCTAATATGAATTAACACAAATTCTAACAAATAAGCTATTGTCCAATTACAATTTATTTACCTTGTTAGAATAATAGAGAAAAGGCTGGTCTTGGTTTTGAATCACAGTGACCGATGCCGGTCACTGTCACCGGTACCGGTTGATGATAACCGATATCGGTAGGGGTAGTGATTTAGGGGCTTTGGTGAAGGTTGGCTATAAGATGGCTATATGATAGCTATGGTGCTTATAAGGCTGGTAAATGATTGGGGATAGGTAATGAGGTGATGGAGAAGACTCAGAGAGTATGGGGGCTGTTCTTGGGGCAATGTAGGGGTAGAGGAATGAAAGTTAGATGGAGAGTGTTACCGGGTAGTGGATCTGGGAGTAGACTTGTAATTACTGTGATTCAGAAGTCCAAGAAATATTATTAAAAGAACGTACAAGATAGTACTTACTAGTTCCTGATGAAGATGCAGGTTCAAGGACTGTGATGACGAAGGCAGGGTTCAGGTAGGATGATCTGACAATCCAAGATGAGCTATCTTCTCTCCCAATGCTTGGATGAGTGTCACTGGGCTCAAGGTTACTCAACATAGTCTTGGGCTCAATGTCCTTCTCTCGCAAACTCCTCTCTTTCTTCACTTGTCTCTCGCTCGGCCAAGTGAAATCCCGATTCTTTCAATGACTTCGATTCGATCAATGAAAATCCCCTACCTCTTGTTTTTGGTCGGGAGGTCATTTACAGGGAACCGATGGCGGTTACGTAACCGACGGCGGTCGAGTAGAAACCGGTATCGGTTCAGTCAAAGTGGGCTATTTTTAGTAAAATAGCCAATTTTCCCTCCTTTTCTCCCGAGGGATTAGTTGTGGGCTTAGTCAAGTCATTATGAGGTCGGTTTTGGGTCCGAGTGAGGAGTCATTAGTCATGAGTGTGGATGTAGACCAAGTTATAGGTCTTAATTAGGTTAGTTTAGGGTTAGGACTAGGTCATGATGAGGTGGTGAAATGAGGTGGCAGGTTTGGAGATGTGGATTTATTAATTGTAAGGTAATTAATAAATAATTGTGTAAGGTTTAGGTGATGAGGCTAGGTTGCAAAATAAGATGCGGGGGCACGGGGTCGTAAGACACAAATTTGGTGTCTACATTAGCCCTCATGTTGTCGTGTAGCTTGTCTTGTAAAGCTACACCGACAATAATAAGAAGTGGTTACTCCCGTTAAGGGTATAGGTAATCCCCCTCAAATCTATCACAGATCGAGGTAACGTGAAATCAGGATAGGGTCGATAAAGGGTAATGGTGTTGAGATGATGGTAAGATGGTGGGGTAAGTCCAAGGAAGCGCATTTACGTTGAAATGTAGAAGTGTAACCATGGTACATGATTTGAAGAGCAAACAAGCAATTCATAGGCAAAGGTCGATAGTTTATCCAAACAAGGGTGATATAATCCTAGTATCCAAGGCATAGGAAGTAGCTCCAGGGGATATAACGGGTAAGGTACATGAACGTTTAGGCATGTTCGGTAGTACCAAATGGTTGGTTTGGTTGAGATAAACGTCACGGTCTTGGTCTAGGCAAAGTTGGTCGACTGATCAAGTCAAGTACCGTAATCATGCTAAAACACGAACAGGTGAGCTCGATTGAACAAAAAGCTACATGATGGGTGGATAAAATTGTAATTTGTTGGTTTTGGGTGAGGTATTTAATTGGTGCGGCCTTGGGTCGGGCCGATTGACTAGTGAGGGCCATGGGTCGCCCGATTGGTTGGTCGCGCCTTGGGTCGGGCCAAATTGGTTGGGCGGTCGGCCAAATGGTTGGGCTCGGGTCGGCCAAATGGGTCAAATGGTTGGTCGGGCCAAATGGTGGGTCAGGCCTCGGTCGGGCCAAATGGTTGGTCGCGCCTTGGTCGGGCCAAATGGTTGGTCAGCGCCTCGGGTCAAGCCAAATGGTCAGGTGCGGCCTCGGTCGGGCCAAATGGTTGGTCATGCGCCTTGGGTCGGGCCAAATGGTCGGTCACGCCTGGCCGGGCCAAATGGTTGGGCGGCCTGGCCTGGGCCAAATGGTTGGTCGCCTGGCCTCGGGTCGGCCGGGCCATTGGGTTGGCCAAATGGTTGGTCAGCGCAGCCTCGGGTCAAAGCCGATTAGTTGGGCGCCTCAATCGGGCCAATGAAGTCAAAAAAGGCTATTTAGCAAAGGAGGGTATAGGCGATGTGGTGAGAAAGGGAGATTAGTGAATAAGGGCAGAAATTGCGGTAAAATAGGGATTAAACCGATATCGATTAGCTATGACCGGTATCGGTTAGATGACCGATACCGGTTGTTTAGGGCATAATATAACCGATATCGGTTATAGGTCAAAAACCTATAAAAAGAAAAATACGGCCTGTCATTGTCACATTGTCAATTTGAAAACCACATTTAGTCATTCGAGGTGTTTTAGTGGTATTGTTGAGATTTTTTACCGAGGTGGCATTATTTGAGTGGAGAAGTGAGTGGTCAGGTAGACCCCAGAGTAGGAGGCAAAATTTGATTGGTGGAGGACCCAAAGAGGAGATTTATAGCCATGGCACACCCAGAGAGGAGCAGAGGTGCTGACCAAATGACCACCACCACCTATCCCACCACGACGACGTGTAGTCCTACTCAGTAGGTTCTAAACCTCTCATTATGTGAATTTAATGTTTTAAGCTAGATTTGGGTTTTGGGTAGAATCCAAGTTTTTAATAAAATAATGAATAAATTGAAGTTGTTTGAAAAATGGAGAGGGTAGGTAGGTTAATTAGGCTAAAATGTAGGGTGGGTAGGTTTTTAGGTTTTTCAATGGGTAAAAGGGGAGTAATAGGCAAAAATGGTTTGGGGGCCGCGCTGGGTTCGGCTCGTGATCAGACAGTGACAAGGACCGATGTCGGTCACTAGCGACCGGCATCGGCACGAATTTTTAGGGAAATTATGGTTGGTTGACCGGTGGCCGTATGTCGACCGGCGCCTGCGGTATATCATGTGGGGGGGGACCGGTGGTGGTCATGGGTGACCGGTACCGTCATTAGTTAGGTTTATTTTTTTTTTTGTTTTTTTTTTGTTTTGTTTTTGTTGTTTTGTTTTTGTTTTTTTTGTTTTGGGTTTTGTTTTGTTGTTCAGTTTTTGGGTTTTGTGTTTTGTTTTTGTTGGGTGTTGTGTGTTTTGGGGGTGAAGAGGGAGGGGGTAGATTTTGATAGGAAAGGTGATCGGGTGGGGGGGGAATGGGGTGGTTGTGTGGTTGGTTCGGTTAGGATAGATTAAGTGTTGGGTATGAATTAGGAGGTGTTAAATTGGTAGGGGCATGTAGATGGCATGAGAGTAGATCCGGGTGATCGTGGTAGGGTGCGAGATAAGGAAAGGGGATATCGTAGATGTTTTTAGGGTAAAATAGGTGGGTGTAGATGTGTGTTATAGAGCCTGGGTGTGGTCGGTGGGTAAAAGGGGGTATAGAGGGTTAAAGTAGTTGTTGTTGTAAAGGGTGGGGTCTAATGAAGTGGGTTATTTGTGCAGCACGCAAGCCGACTATGCGGGGATCGATGCCCCGCTATCGAGACGGATGCGCCACATGTGTCCGCAGCGCATTGGGCCATTATGCGCGAGGTGGGACTCATGGAGTCCAACCAGTATAGGGCTGTGGAGAGGGACCACAACCTTATGGTTGCCCTCATCGAGAGATGGGATCCGGCAACCAATGTTTTCCATCTCCCGACTGGAGAGATGACTATTACCCTGGAGGATGTGTATCGCATCCTGAGACTGCCGATCGTAGGGGAGGCAGTATTCCAGGTAGATGCGGAGACGGCTATGGACAACATTCTCAGGTATTTGGGGATGCAGCTGCGTTATTGACTTATCACAGCGCGAGCATTGCCTATGGGGACATGTATCGCGCCCACGCATGAGACACGGCTTACCATGCCGATGATGATGATAGTATCACCCTTCGCCCTCCCGACTCGTAGGGAGGCCGCTCCCACGGGCTTTGATGGGGTGTGCTGCACGAGATGGTGGAGGAGCATACGTGTTATGCCTGGGCACCAGTATATCTGGTGCAGCTATACAGAGAGCTGTGGGGTTATCACCGGATGAGGCGATTTGGGATTTGTTCCACATTTTTGTTACACTGCTGGGCATATGAGCACATCATATGTATTCGACCAAGAGGGCTGCCCCAAAGAAGTGTGGCCACAAAGTTATATATAGTATGGCTTTCGTGAGGTGGTCAGGGGTCGTGGCCACCACGAGCGGTGCTCGCAGGATGGGATGTAGCTTACTACCGTCATATGCTAGAGGGCTTGACCGCATTGGATATTGTATGGAGGCCTTACAGAGGCCATCAGCCCCGAGGAGGAGCCCGAGCACAGATGCGCTGGATCCAAAGATACTTTCTGGATAAAGCAGACGAGGCCGGGAGAGTATGAGCGATACCCTGAGAGGGTACGACGGCAAATGGGGCCATGCGACAGATGAGCCACCTCCCTTCCCACAAAGATCGAGGGATGATGTAGAGGCCCCACCGCCGGCCCCGCAGCCTGCCCGACCCGATTGGGTAGAGAGAGAGGCCGGCCGACGATACAAAGGATGACGCCGGTGTACAGTGTTCATTTTTGGTGTGGTGGGTAGGGCAGAGAGCAACAGAGAGCAGGACAACCCGCATGCACCAGATAGATTTAGGTAGCATTGTATAAAGAGAGGGACCGCCTCCTGGGACAAAAAAGTGTAGTTATTATAGGGCAAATTGCTGCACGCACAGCACAGATCGAGGGTATTACAGGGGCAAGTTAGCCTTAGCACAGCAGCATCACGTGCAGCAGTAGGCACAGACAAATGCACAGCATGGTGCAAACAGCACAGTACAGCACAAATGTGCACACACCACCAGCAGTACACAGTGCACAGTACACCACAGGCACCACCACAGCACAAGCACACAGTGCACACTGCACCACCAGGGGGCCACTACAGCACAGGTGTACCAGGGCAGGGCCATTATTATTAGGAGTCGGGGACCAGCCCCAACAGCCATGGTGGCACGGGCCCGCTATATGGAGGCGAGAGCGAGGCCCGAGATTATCAGATGTCCTCGATGGTACCGGGCTGATTATCACCCATATGCGGCACACACGAGCCGAGACCTCTGAGCCGAGATCCTGGGGGCAGCCACACACTGGTGGGTCCGTGTGTGGAGGGAGGAGGCGAGAGAGCAAAGACAGGGACCAACAGGAGAGGAGCCGAGGGTGGTGGAGAGAGCGAGATATCCCCGGAGAGAGATAGGTGTTTTGTTTGTATATTGATATGTGACACCGGTCCGCGAACCGGTTATTTATATAGAGGCTCGCGTGCCCACATATGATTCATTTATTCATTTTTGTTGTATATACCGCCTCGCGAGCCGAGTACAAGTTGAGAGTTTGATACCGCCTGCGAGCCGAGTATATTTTTGACATGAGAGACCGGCCTGCGAGCCGAGTCGAGATTTTGACAGTGATTGCGGCCTGCGTGCCGGCTTTGTATTATTTTGAGATCACAGAGGCCCCTACAGGGCAAGTTGTATATTTGAAACATTGATATATATAGAGATGATGATTTTGATCCATATGTTGTGTATAAAATGTTTTATGTATTTTGTCGATGGTTTTTGAAATGTAATGTATGTAGATGATGAGTTAGATCCAAATGGTGTATATATTAAAATGTCGTATGTATTTTGTTTGATGGTTGTTTTATTGTAGATAGATGATGTTGATGAAAGTATGATGAGATATTGATGACAAATATTGATAATGGTGTTATTATGCAGGAAAAAGAGGCGGGCGCCACAAAAATTTGCAAAAAATAAAGAAAAGGCCCAGGTTGAAGAAAAAGGAGGCATGTGACCGATATCGGTAAGCTAACCGACGTTGGCAGAGAGTATGGACCGATATCGGTTAGATAACCGATACCGGTTACGCCAAAACGAGCTTTTCTAAAAGTAGAAAAGCTTGGGCGGCAACTTAAGTTCTTATTTTTAGAGTTCTTATTTTTAGAGTCATGCAACAAGTTAAATACGCGAATGCGACGCGAATGTTCGATTCGACGATGACTCGATACAGTAATCGTGATGAAAGAATTGAGTGATAAGGAGGAAAGAGACAGGTGAAGTGAGTGTGGGCTGAGATTAAGAAGTTAGAAAGGCAAATTATATTTGAAGAGGGTGGTGAACATGGTTGAACGAGGAGAAGCATCCAGCAGGCAGGGACGAGAGGGAAGACAAGTTCCACCCCAAGCTCACCGCATCCCGAGAGGTAAACTGTTTGGTTGTATTTTAATTCTCGTGCATGTTTTGATGAATAGGATGAGAGAAGGTAAGAGGGTAGAGATGAGAAAGAAAAGGTGATAGCAAGGGTTTGGGATAGAGTGAGTGTTATGGGGTAGGTAAAGCAGGGTGTTCACGTATGTTTTATAGGTATAGAGAGGAGTAAATGAGCAAAATAATTATCGTAGGTGTATGTTTTTAAGCAGGTCAGATATTTTTGATAAAGGACCGGTATCGCTTAGAGATAACCGATCGATCGGTTAGTAAACCGGTATCGCTTATCTATAACCGATACCTTACATCGTAGGAATTTCCGTAATGTGAGAAAAAACCCTCGGGGATTTGATTTATCAATGGTCAGGTGTCATTTTGATGTATGCAGCGGAGGCAGGGTTAAGGATGAATGATACCGCCACTTTTGTTGTCACGAATCCGAGCGGATGTAACACCAAACCGAATGGGCATCGATAAACCGTGTGGGGCTAAGTGGAATCCGCTATTATTCACGAATCGCACGCAATCATGCTATGTCAGCAGCGCTGATTGAGAGATGGAACCTAAAAAGAATACCTTCTATCTACCAACAGGGGAGATGACAAAGTGACGCTGAAGATGTGTTTAGAATTTTGAGGCTCCCAATTACAGAAGACCAGTAGTATCAAAGCGCTGCTAAAGCAAGGGGCTGGGGAGCGATAACAACAAAGATTTGGTGCAAATACACGAGAGTCGACACAAATGAGGTTTGACATTCACTTATGGTACAATGTATGCAACACACCCCGAGGAAACAAGGTCAAGAAAGTGGTATTAATGATAGCGGTGGGGTATTATGCATTACCGAGGGCGGAGGGGGGAAGATTTCCAAAAGCATTGATGAGTGTTATTTGGGAAATGATAGAAAGGAGCGTGACTTTCGCATGGGCACCCGCATATCTGGTGGAGTTATACAGGGGTTTATGGGCCTGCAGTGAAA
The DNA here is from genome assembly GCA_018340775.1 of Taxus wallichiana var. yunnanensis. Classification (NCBI taxonomy): domain Eukaryota; kingdom Viridiplantae; phylum Streptophyta; class Pinopsida; order Cupressales; family Taxaceae; genus Taxus; species Taxus wallichiana. Next base: position 707,155,905 of record CM031243.1, on the reverse strand, counting down.
ACACAGGACGACACTGGATTGTTCATACTTATTACATTGTTGGGCCTATGAGCACATTGTTTGTGTGTGACCGATAGGCCGACCCATCCAGTCGGGAGAGACAGGAGTGCAGAGGTTGGGATTCAGATGATGGGTCCAGACAGAACAAGAGGCGAGATCCCAGGCCGTGATAGATGACATCGAGTATTATAGGTAGGTATGGGAGATGGTGACATTGATATTTGTTGAGGCCTTACGGAACTATATGGTGACAGAGAACATAGCTGAGGAGTTGAGGGGTGTAGAGCGATTGAGGTGGATCACAGGCACACAGCCAGTGAATACGAGAGGATTCCTCTAGATCACGTGCGGCGACAATTTGATTTGTGTAGATATACCTATGGCTTATAGACCATACATGAGGATCGACGCCGAGGCAAAGATTCTCACCTCCCCTACAACACCTCCGTAAGGGCCGAGGAGATAAAGCAGCCATCGCAGGGTAATGGATGCAGGAGCGACAGAGGCCTATAGATTATGGTGGGTAGCAGAGCTGCGAGGTGTACGTGATCGTCCTGACATAGCTGTGATTACAGCAGAGAGAGATCGTCTGTAGGATTTAGTTCATCAGCTCCAAACGCGGGTGAATGAGACAACGGATTGTTAGCGGTTGCAGAGTCACGAGTGGAGAGACTAGAGGCAAGATTCCTCCACGCAAGAGGACGTATTCATATGTTACAGGAGATGTTGGCGGATCAGTGGGAGGAACCAATAGCAGTGGCACCTTTGAGGATGGAGAGGCCAAGTGAGTGGCATCGACGATCACGATCACCACCTGATTCGGGAGGAGGCGCAAGGGTCTAAGTGAATTTCATAGAATATAAGAATAAATAAGGATGTCGACTCGCACGCTCGATGATAGAGAAGATGTATTTGTTTAACATCTAAATAAAACTGAATATGTATGTTGATTTGAGTTATGATAATAATAAGAATGGTTGTGTTTTGAATGTCTTGTTTTGAAAAAGGATAAAGATGAATGTGAGCGAATAGAAATACACAAATAGATTTATATATACCACACATGATAGGTTATGGTAGGGGATGGTCGAGCTAACCTCGGGAGACCCCATGTCTCCTAAGTGCTGCCTACATAGCCCATCGCACAAAGCAAGAAGGGGCCTCGATCGATGTAGTTCTCCTTAGAACCAGGAGAGGTGAATTCAGCAATTTGGTCAGTGTTAGGCAATTTGTTGGTTGGGTAAAAATTTGATGTGGTAGGGTAATGTTGTTGGTGTTGTAAGGTATAGGTGAAGCAAAAGTTAGCTTACCTAAGTAAGTAGGGAATCGTGTCCCGATTAAGGTCAACACACAATCCTAGAGTCGAGCAAAAGAGGCAAAAGTGTCCCGTAGTTGAGAAGAGCTAAACAAACCACATATTAACATAGGATGAGCTTGAATCCCTAGGTACCTTGATAAAGTAGAAGTCAATAGGTGAAAAGAGTCAGTATAATCACAATATATCGGATATACGTCACGTCCCTTGAGTTTTGTTTGTTTTGACGAATGGTGAGGTGAGGTGGCTGATAAAGCTAGGGCAGAGAATTTGTTAGAAGGTGATTATGCTGACAAAGAGAACCAAACCTAAATAGACAAGTCCATGACTCAAAAGTGCTTTTGAATACTACTTTTATTTTTTCTGGATATAGACTGATCGATGCGGAAGTCTACATGGGATATGTATTTTGTTGTTCTTGAGGTCTTCACGAAGCTGATCAATGCGAGAAGATTCTGATAAAGGCTGACTTTGATAGCTGTCCTTCAAGGGAGCAAATCTATTTATAGTAGTAGATGCGGCTTTTGTGTATAGTCATGTCCTTCTGGGAGCAATCTATTTATAATAGAGATGTGGCTTTACACATAGTCGTCCTTCGAGGGAGCAGTCTATGTATAACTTAGAGGTCTAGATGTCCGTTTGGCATGAAGCATCTAGTTTTGTAGGAAGTTTGACTCAAGAATATCCCATAAGTGTATAATTGAGAACATGTTATTTTGATACTTTTAAGTCATGGACCAGACTAAAAAGGGGAAGGCATCTTTAAGAGGAGGTGATGACCAAACCACGTGAGCTTGATTCTATTTTGAGATGCATGAAACAAAGTGTATGAGGTGGTAAACGAGCTCAAGGGACGAGCGCAAGGTAGATAAGAAGTGATATAACACTAAATTCAACAATAGAATGGTCGGATATGCAAGGCATTAAGGGGTTCAGTGCTCGTTTTACCATTAAGCTTAAGCTAAACGATAAGTGCCCCGATCCGTAAGTATGAGTGATAATGTAGGGCCCAATCCAATTAGGAGCAAATTTTCCACGTTTGCTCTTTTCTAGTTTGGTTACATGCTGATTCTCTTTGAGGACAAGATCACCAACCTTAAAGGTACGCTCATGAAGTCATTTATCATAAGCACGCTTGATGTGTTTTTGATAGATTTGAAGGTGGTCAAGAGTCAGTAAGACGACGCTCACAAGAAGCTCTAATTGGGCTAACCGCTTCTTGCGCGAAATCATCATTGGTGAGAATATCCCAAGAGATATTCTTAGGGAGGGTATTTGTATTTCGAGAGGCAAGACAAATTCTGCACCATATACCAACGAAAATGGTGTGGCATTAGTGGAGGTACGAATGCTAGTCCGATAAGCCCAAAGGGCAAAGGGGATGATCAAAGCCAATTGCTTCCGTAATCGTTAACAACTTTCATGAGGATTTTGGTTAGGGTTTTATTAGAAGATTCACTTGACCATTGGCTTGTGGATAAGTAAGGTGATGAGAAGCTAAGTTTGATACCAAAGTTGTCACAAAGGTCTTGAACAACTTATTTTTGAAAGATTTACCATTATCTCGTTATCGTGCGCGATGAGAGAACGCCAAAACGACAGATAATGTGATGGTTAATGAATTCTACGATTTTTTCTTTTTTTTTGGTCAAATGAGTGGAATGGCTTCCACCCATTTAGTGTAATATTCGGTTGTGTGATTATCCAACGGTGACGCTGCGAAGAGGGTGGGTGAATCTCACCAATAAGGTCTAAACCCCATCAGTGAGAAAGGCCAAAGATCTCGTGGCGACCAGTAGCGGATGGCTAGGAGTATGTCAAGGTTGGCATGTTGTTGACACATAACATAACACAACGCTTAACATATTCGTAGCAGCCATGTATTAAGAGTAGGCCAATAATAACCTAGGCGAAGGATCTGCTTGGCCACGGCAAGGCCACTAAAATGTCCACCACAAATACCGTCGTGGACTTGTGATGGTATAGGTGACCTCCGCACCGGTTAGACATCGAAGGAGGATGCCATCAAAGCCACGTTTATAAAGGAGTCCCCCCATGACGACATAATAAGAAACAATTTTAAGAAAAGCACGTTTTTTCCGTTACTAGTAAGGTCGTGGGAGAACAGAGGTCAGTAGATAGTCATCGAAATTGGTGATACTGTGTATCCCGCGAATTAGCAGACACATTATTTATCATACAAACAACCGGGGCGAGTAAGATGGGGCAAAGAGTTGTTGACCAAGACGAAAATGTCGTAGTCAGCTGGGTGAGGTAGAATTTGCGAGGCTAAGCAAGCCATAGTATCCGCAAATTTGTTAAGGAGCGGGAATGGTTCGATAGAATAATGAGTAAATAAGGTCAAAAGTGAATCCACGTAATGTTTGTACTTTTGAAGTTCCTCATTTTTACATCGGTAGATGCCCATAACTTGATTGACTACCAATTGAGAGTCACCGAAAACATTGATAGATTTGACACCTAAGTGTAACGCAACCCGAGACCCAAAACAAGGGCCTCGTATTCCATCGTATTATTAGTGCAGGGAAATCGAGCCGAATGAAAGAGGCATAGGCTCAAAGGCCAAGAGGAATGAGAACAACGCCGGCTCCTCCGCCGCTACCGGCATTTGATCCATCAAGAAGAGGGTCATCGATACGACTCCTCACCGAGTGAAAGAGTGGCGATGAGTTCATCTGGGAAATTAAAATTGGTAAATTGTTCCCTGTAAAGGGGCTTCCGCGAGTTGGTCTCGCAATAGTTTGTCCTTTGATTGACTTCTAGTGTATAAATTCAAGGTCGAGGTCAGCGAGGAGCATAAGCCATCGGGATGCGTTGGTTTAGATGTGGTTTGGCGTACATATAATGAATGGGGTCCACGTTAGTGATGACAAAAGTTTTGTGATTCAGAGGTAGTGTCGAGTTTGGTGGCCACGAAAGAAAGGGCTAGGCACAACTTTTCTACATGTGTATACCTAGTCTCGTAATCCACGAGAGTACGACTTATGTAATAAACGGCTTGTTCTCGATGCTCGAAGTCACGAAGTACGAGCATGGATCCTACAGCATGGTCAGTGGCGTAAAGGTAAAGGTAGAAAGGGCGATCATCCCGAGGTGGGATAAGCACAGTGGTCGCAAGAGATAGGCTTTGAGAGCCTCAAAGGCTTGGTGGCACTCTTCGCCCATCAAAGGCAATGTCCTTTTAAGGAGGTGATGGAAAGGTTGACATCGATCCGAGAGTCGGGAGATGAAACGCCGGATAGATTGAGTTTACCTCTGCAAACTACGCAATTGTTTGAGGTTAGTAGGGGGGGCATTTCTAGGATAGCTTTGACTTTAGATGGATCGACCTCGATGCCACGCAAAGAGACGATAAAACCAAGAAGTTTTCCTCAAAGGACACCAAAGACACATTTCTTTGGTCAAGACGAACACAATATTGTAACAAAGTGATCGAAAATAATGGTTAAAACATCGAGATGTTCACCGCGATGTTTAGATTTTCCAAGAAGATCATCAACATAATCCTCAAGGATAGTGTGCATAATGTCATGAAAATGTAAGTCATAGCCCACCGATAGGTCGCACCAAAGATTCTTAAGGCCAAACGGCATGACACGATAATGTAAGGTTCCCACGGAGTTATGAAGGTAGTTTTATGTTGATCGGCCGGGGCTACCAAAATTTGATCAGATCCCGAGAAGCCATCCATGAGAGAAAGCATCTCATGGCTCAAAGTGAGATCAACAAGTTGATCAATACTTGGGAGGGGGAAGTCATCCTTCAAGCAAGCGAGGTTAAGGTCCCAGAAATCTGTACATATCCGAAGTCCCCCATCGCTTTAGTGACAGTACAATGTTAGAAATCCATCGAGGATAGTCAATAGCAAGATGAAGGAAACGGAAAGGAGTCATTGTCAAGCTTTTTGACCAAGAGGGCAATGCGTGGATGCATTTTTCTTAGTTTTTGTTTAACTGGTTTGGAATCGGGTTTCGTGGTAATGTTATGGACAACAATGTCGATCAATTCCCGCATGTCAACAGAGGACCAAGCGAAAGCTTGGTCATGGGCACGAGAAAGGTAGTAAAGGCGGCTTGTTCTCGATGCATTAAGAGATTGTCCGATCTTCACAATGTGAGGATCATCCTCTCGTGTGGATGTTGATTTCTATAGTCGACTCATTCAACATGGTTTGAGTTTCGATGGTAAGGCGCGTTGAATATAAGAGTCATCCGCACTCAAGGTAAGTGAGGATGGAGTCGTCATCCCGGCACTCAACAACATTAATGGAAGGTGAATCCTCTTCGATCATGTCCGGATACGTAAGGGGAAGAGAAGATGGGTCCTCATTATCACGCTTGATAAGTGAGAGGACCCAGAAGATAGCGTTTATGATGAAAAAAAGTTAGAGGGATAGATTCAGGGTCTATCGACTGTGGTGATGATGGCAAAATGGGTGATGATGGTTCGGTAGGGGTGACGTCATCATCTTCCCGTGATACAACCGACATGAGGTTTCTCCGTGTAAGTGTTTCAGAAATCCAAGACCACTACGATCTTTGTGTTTGCAGTAGTCACGGAATGATCAGATGTCGGCCTTGTTCATAAAGACCAAAACCAAAACCTTTCCAAGACAACGAGTCAAGAAGGTGAGAGCGAAACGACGATTTTCGTATTGAAAATCAGATCGAAGGGAACCACACCAAGGGGAGGTTCTGGGGTAACGGAGGATGCGCCGACACCCCCATACGTTAGGTCAAAAGTGCGGCAATTAGGTGGCCCGTAGGAGATTACCTCCCCACACGACGGCCGTAGTGGTGGATGCGCATGTAATCGTCCGTACTCCCGTGGAGTATGGAAAGAGCTAACATTATATAGGTGATACTCCCCAACAGAAGGCGTTGAAAACATCTACTAAGGGGTCCGAGGTTGGGATGTTGTCTCATGGAAAGGAAGTGGTATTTGCATGATGGTGGTTTCACTGTCAAGGTGTAGGTGCGGTTGAGGTGGATGGTTGAGGTGTGGTCAAGTGGATGGTCAGTTGATGAATGGGTGTCTTGACTGGTACAAGCACATCATTAGGGCGATATAACATATCACAGGTTTTGAAGGGGGAGGATCAGCTTTTACGGTAGGACTTCCCTCGTACTCAAATTTTATGCATCTATGTAAGGTGGAGGGAACGCATCCCATAGCCCGGATCCAAGGGCGGCCTAACAACATATTGTATCGAATTCACCCTCAAGGACATAGAAGAGTTCGGGTAAAGTACGTGGCCCTACACGAATGTTAAGGATCACGGTGCCTAAGGTAGAAGTAATAAGATCATCAATGACCGCAACATGATGGGGTCAGGCACACACGCAAATAGAAGGGATATTCATTTGTTGGAAGGCTTTTGAAGAGATGATGTTTAGGCTAAGACCCCGTCAATCATAACACGACGCACCCGAATGTCCCGACATAAGCCGAGATGAAAAGAGCGGGGTCGATCTTCTCGCACCAAAGTCGACAATTTCATGTTTCGAGAAACCGACAAAGCAGGCTTGTCATTGTATGAGAGACGTAAGTGGTCAGGGAGATAGGTTGTTTGGTGAGCGAAGCAACGTGATTGGGTGTTAAAATGGAGGCAACGGAAAGGTTTCATTAGGTAAGACCTCTATCCTCAAGAATTTCAACGAGAGCTTGTCGATGAGATTCAGAGGTCCGAATGAGATCATACAAAGGTCATTTTTACAGGTGATCGTGAAGTTTTTGATCATGGTTCGGTGGGAAACTCCATTAGAGACGGGGTAGGCAGGTCCACGAATAACCACTTTAGGTGGTGGTGCGATCGGATGGTGGATGGAGAAAGAGAGGCCGCAGTGTGCTTTCTTTAGCTTTCCCATTGTTTTTCTCGCCTCGAGTAAAGAACACTAATCATGTTAATCTCGTGAAAACGAGAGGAGGAAGACGGTAGGGATAAGTCATGGTCTTCGAGCTGGGGTCAGTAATAATGATAGATCTTGGTGAGGCGGGATAGGTGGTATAGGAGAGGGATCAAGCTAAAGGTCTCTCCCTCGTAAGTTTTCTTTCTTAACCTTTCTATCTGAGAGAGGTGACTGGCGAAGAATGGCTTTCAAAGCTTTGCATCCCTCTACATCATGTCCTGGTGTGCGGTGGTAAGCGCAGATTTTAGACTCATCATAACCTATAGGTCGAGGTTTAGATGGATCATAGGGTCTAAGTGGGGGTAGGGAAATGGTCGCATTCTCCACCAACATAGCAAGGATTTTGGCGTAAGACCCTTTGAGCGGGTCAAATTCAGAGGAAGATGAGGCTATTGACTGGGTAGGTTTCGGTAATGACTGGGTATGGTTGATTTGTATGGGTGGTGGTTTAGCCAAGGGGTTTTGATAATTGGATTTAACTAAACGTGGCTTCTTCGACGTAGAAGTTATGTTTAGCTAGTTAGATGATGAGGCCACCGATGATGTGGTATCGTGAAAAACAACCACGAGAAAGAGGAGTGACAAAGAAACAAATCCTTTGATGATGGAGTTTGTTTAGGGTCGATAGGTGGACAGATACGTGGGGTGATTTGGTTGATACACCCATGGATCTCTGTATGGGTGCAGAAGGCGTAGGTCATTTTAAAGAAAATGCAGGAGGTATGATATATTGATGCAAGGTGGAGGGATGAGGTCCCAATATGGAAGGTAGGTGTGACGGCGATGGTTTTAGTTGTGATAGAGGCATAGGTTGGGCTTGAGGAGATTGGGTCTGTCTCCTAAGTGGATGGACGGCTTTACTTTTGGATAAATCTAACCATTTAGGTGGGTGTGTTAGACTCGGGAATCGTGAGGTCCCAAGCGTAGGGGAAGGTTTGGTTAGGTCAATAGAGGTGGATGAGGTATTTGGTAGAGATGAGGGGGGTGAAGATGAGGACATAGGCATTTTAAGCTTTTGTAAACACTTCGGGTATATGGTAGAGGCGTCTGGATCGGTCATCTGCATTTGAGTAGAATATGGTGTACACAAACGTTCCCATAGGACTCGTCTATCTTCTGAGGGATGACAATCCTCACGTGTGAATAGGAACTTTTGTATGGAAGAAAGGTGGGTTGTGATTCCCGGTCCACTGTGGGTGTAATACAGGGGGTAAATGAGGCACTGTATCCATGGGCGTTAAGAGGTCAACCGGTCACTGAAAAGATTTAGGCGATGAAGAACTAATAGGTAGGAGGGCATGTTTGAGAGGATCCGTCATGATTAAAGAATTTGGTGATGCCGGTTCAAGGGGTTTCTTGTCTAAGGATGACAAAAGAAGTGGCGAGCCTTCCTCTTGTGCAGCAAGAGTGGTAGAAGGAGATGTTTGGGAAATAGATAAGTTAGATAACATCCGCTCACAGTCTTGCAAGGATGTGGTGTAAGAAGGCTCATCTGTGAGAAGAGAACTCTGGGTTAATTCCTTTATGGGGAAAGGAACGGCAAGGATTTCATCTTGTCTTGATGGTGGTGAAGGGGGTTCGGGTCCCTGCGTTAGTGAAGGGGCTTGATTCAGAATTTCGATAGAGGCTTTTGGTTGGGAGTCAAAGACTCGCATGGATTTCATGAACACTCTCCTCGGCTAAGATATCTTGGTTTATGTTATCGTTAGAAGAGTGATTTGGGAATGGTTTGTTGAAAATTTTCAAATTTCGGTTAGCAGGGGTTAGGATTATCGAGGGCTATATCCCCTACATCAACCATTTCCTGCACTATGTTTTTCAACATCTTGCAATTTTCATGACCGTGTCCCTTCACGCGGTGGAAGTTACGTGTCATTTTCTTTGTACTCAAGAAGGTATAACATGGGTGGAATCAAACCCGAGTGAGGTTTAACAGAGGTAAGGTAATAGCTCCCGCTTTAAGCAATTTTTCCAATATCACACCATAAGTTTCTCCCAAGGGAGTGTAATTGATGGGCTCACTTTATACTTATAGTGGTTTTTGGGGGTATTGATGGTGGTCGGGATTTGACCATCACCGCGTGTACAACTCCTTTTGATTTCGGCTACAATGTGTGAGGAGGATTGGTGGTGTTAGGTTTGTTGGGGAGTCTTGGGTTCTGAAATTGGGGTTTTTGTTGCAAACCGCAATTTCTCTTCCTCTAAGGCTCGAATCTCTAGTTTTCGAGCCATAGAAAGGCCTCATCGAATGTGCGGAAAGTTTGAATTTGGAGGGTAGGAGAAATGTGCTTAGCAAGCAGCCCGCGTAAAGAGTTCGATAAGTTCGGCCCGAGGCAAGGCATACGTAAGTTGGTTGATAAGGCCCCGCCATCGTCCAACGAAATCTGCGATAGATTCATCTTCAAATTGTTGATGGATAGAGGTCGGTGATAGATACTTTCTTGCAATGTTAATGGAGAAATGATCCAAGAAAGATTGGGCTAATTGGTTAAAAGAGAAGATTGAGTGCTGGGTTAAAGCACTGTACCACTCCAAGGCAGGTCCTGATAAGGACATGGGAAAGGTGCGGAGTAAGTAAGGCATCGTCATGAGCAATCGATAAAGTAGCATGTCTAAATGATCGCAAGTGTTGTTGAGGATCCTCCTTACTATTAAAACGAGTAAATTTTGGTAATTCCCATTGAGGAGGATATGAATGAAGGGGGACAGAAGGGTGGATAGGCTCCCAACAAACTTGCTCATATGTCAGGGCGCTGGCTTCCTCAAATGTAAGCCTCCAGATTTTGCATCTTGTCCATCATTTGTTTGATTAAATCAGTAGTGGATGAGAGATGATGGTGCGGTTGCCGTAAATGGAGGAGGATTGGGCAAGGGCCACCATTAGACAATGGTGGGGTTAAATGTTGATAAGGTATTGAGGATGAATATGTTGAGGCGACCGAATAGGGATGTCCTATATAAGATGTCAAGTCACCGGATACGTGTGTGGAAATGAAAAGGTAGGCGGAGCTTGAGAAGGGAAGCTTGTGTGGATAGGTGGAGAGAGAAGTTATGAAAGGAGCAATCATGAGAAAGACGAGGTAGGAGCAATGGCGGTAATGATATGTTGGGCCCTAGATTAACCAAAGGAAAGCCAATCTGCATGCCGTATGAACCCCCAAACCACCGAGTCGGGAGACGGGGCTAAGGATGCAGAAGGCAAAAGCGGAGTTATCAAAGGAGAAGGAGCTAAATGAGCAGCTATACTAATAGGCATGCCAACAAGGAGTCACCATCGGGTACTACGGTGTATGGTCAGGGGCATGAGACAAATAGTATTGACAAAGCTAGGATTAGCGTCCAAAATTTCACAAATTCCTTATCTCCTACAGGATTTTGGGAACCTCGCCGGTGTCCGTAGGATTCCCACACAGATGTGAAGGGGGTGATTCAGTGCAAAGGCACGGAGCAGTGCATGTGAAACCATGGTCAGCAACTTTGTTTCGAGTGATAACAACCATGGACAAGAGTACACAAGGGATGCAATCTATCAGAAATGTAAGTAAAGCAACAAAATGTCGGAATTGGTGGGTCACGGGTTTTGGGAACTCGTGAAAGACAAAAACCGATATCGGTCGTGTAACCGATGTTTCTGTCATACAGAAATGACGCGTAAGTTAACCGATGCCTGGATAATAGACCGGTGTAAGAAGTCAGAGGAAGTTGCTGATTTGGGGTTAACAAAGGCTTATATGCCTACCAAACTCGTTCTCAAGTGATCACAAAAAAAGCAGTATGACACGAAAAACAGAACCACAAACAAGCAAGATGCACAAGCAAATTAACAGACTAACCCTAGGATTAGTTTTAATCACTTTGGGCTTATGCCTTAGACGCAAAGATGATGTCAATCCTAAACAAAAGACCTAGGGAAATGTCAAGTTTGTTTTGGCTTATAAGGTTACCTCAATCGGCAAGTGAGGAATACCGCGAAAAGGGGGATGTTTGAGTCATGTTGTGTTAATTATGATGTGATTCGTATGTGTTGTGTAGTGAAAGTAAGATTAATTTCTTGTCAATACCGTGGATATCACCCCCACGTGTACGACCTGTTACTTAATCTACGTTCACTAGAATTGAAAACAACAAGCAAGAATGTGATGCACGTGTTTTAAACCCAAATCGAAAATGATATTCGATGAAGCAAAGAAGATGACTTTCACTAATGCAAAGATGTGAAAGCAAGACAAATTCTTTTACCAAATATAACAAAATATCTTGTGAATATTTTAGAAGAAGAAAATAGCAAGTATGCTCCCTATATGAAAGCAAGCAAGAAAGAAAGAAACCCAAAATGGGTCCCACCAAGCAAGCAAAAAATGTTTCACATGTAAATGCTTCCATTCCCTGAATAGAGTTGCTTCTATCCTTTCATTCCTTTGAGAAACAAATAAGGGTTAGGCTAGGAGGAATACCTTGTTGAATGTTGAGAGGGTGTGCGCGCATACCATAGAGAGAGAGATCGATCGATCATGCAAGAACTCCTTTTTGTCCTGGGAAGGACTACCTAAATAAGAATACAAGACCACCGATTCTAATTAGATAATAAGTGAGGGAACCGCCTGGGCCCAGTGAAATATGAGACTTCCTTTCAAGGTGGTCAGCCTCCGCTAATAATATGAATTAACACAAATTCTAACAAATAAGCTATTGTCCAATTACAATTTATTTACCTTGTTAGAATAATAGAGAAAAGGCTGTCTTGGTTTTGAATCACAAAGTGACCGATGCCGGCACATCACACTGCACGGTTGCCGATAACCGATATCGTAGGGGCAGTGATTTAGGGGCTTTGGTGAAGGTTGGCTATAAGATGGCTATATGATAGCTATGGTGTTTATAAGGCTCAAAATGATCGGGGATAGGTAATGAGGTGATGGAGAAGACTCGTAGAGTATGGGGGCTGCTTTCTTGGGGCAATGTAGGGGTAGAGGAATGAGTTAGATGGAGAGTGTTACTCGGTAGTGGATCTGGGAGTAGACTTGTAATTACTATGTGATTCGTAAGTCCAAGAAATATTATTAAAAGAACGTACAAGACAAGACTTACTAGTTCCCGATGAAGATGCAGGTTCAAGGACCGTGATGATGAAGGCAGTGGTTCTGTAGGATGATCTCGACAATCCAAGATGAGCTATCTTCTCTCCCAATGCTTGGATGAGTGTCACCGGCTCTAAGTTACTCAGTAGTAGCCTTGGGCTTGATGTCCTTCTCTCGCAAACTCCTCTCTTTTCTTCACTTGTCTCTCGCTCACCCAAGTGAAATCCCGATTCTTTCAATGACTTCGATTCGGATCAATGAAAATCCCCCCCTTTGTTTTTGGTCGGGAGGTCATTTACAGGAACCGATGGCGGTTACGTAACCGACGGCGGCCGAGTAGAACCGATGTCAAGCAAGTCAAAGTGGGCTATTTTTAGTAAAATAGCCAACTTTCCCTCCTTTTCTCCGAGGGATTAGTCATTATGAGGTTGGGGGTGCGGGTGAGGAGTCATTAGTCATTATGAGGTTGGTTTAATTAGGTTAGTTTAGGGTTAGGACTAGGTCATGAGAGGTGGCAGTTATCCTCTATGTTCGTATGTATAAGGAACCTTGAGATAATAAGCCATGGTTGGAGTTCACTAAGTCCAAATTCCTAGACCTAGATAGTGTGATTGAACTCCTTCAAATAGAAGGAAGCTCCATGTCAATTCGGGTAGCATAACGGTGAGAAACTAGACAATTTACAAACAAAAAGGTGATGCTTGTGTCATTTTCCAATGGGAAGCTAAGGAAAACATACATCGTGTTGACATAAGATTGATAATCCAACAAGGTTTGGACAACAAGTTTGGAGGTGTGAATGTCAAAGGATTGATCACAATTTTAGCAACATAAAGGATACAAAGGAAAGATTTCCAATGTTTGATTGATGCAAAAGTTGCTTGATAGGAAATGTGTTTTCTAAGGTTTGAAAGATATGTTCAAAAATGACCATGAAATTAGGAAAAAACAAGAAGATCAAGAGGATAAAAGACCCAAAGGATTGTCCTAGAAACAAGTTTATAAGGTGGATAAACACAAGGAACAATCATGCAAGTTCAAAACACAAAGCCAAATTAATGACCAAAGAATAATGAAGAATCAATGGATCAAAGTGATTTTCCTAAATGGATAAGTCAAAATGACAAATAATCACAAGAAACAATCACACAAGGTTTGTTCTGAACCAATCAATCAATGAACTTACTTCCCAAGTTGTTTCCAAATGGTAGTTTGACATTTAAGATGATAAAAGAAATGTCACCACTTATGTCAAGTTCAAAGAAATGAACAAGACATAAATAATAACAAAAAGTTGATATGATCCCCCAAAAAAGTATTCTAAAAGCGAGCTTGAATCCAATACTGACCTACATCTCAAAAAAAAGTGGAAGTTACGAATATGAACAACACAACAATACCACTAAGATATGTTAACCAAACTTTATGGAAAAGTAAGGTATTAATATCAAAATAATATTGATACGATGTGCACAAAGGTAACAACAAAACCTTTCAAAATTGAGGTAATGTTTGAAAACAAAATAATGCTAGAGTATACCAAGGAATTGTTAAGGTGCACATAGCATAATGTTACAATCTAGACACTTAGGCCAAGTTTTCAAGAAACAAGACGTAAGTATTAAAATTGTGATGATATGATACAAACAACGTAACAATTCAAAGGAGAGTCTAGTGAAGAAAAAAGCCTAACTATGATGGCGATCTTGACGTAAGTATCAAGATCAAAAATTATACCAATGATATAAAAATGTCTTCACACACTTTAGACGTTTAACAACTCATCCGCAAACATGGATGGTATAAAAGTGGCGAATACAATGAATTAACAACACAAGGGTGGTCACACTTCTTCTAATCAAAAAAGTGTCAAAAGAAAGTGAAGGAAGTAGATCAATTGGGGGTGAAAAATGTTGGCCTCACTTTGGTAGAGTTTCACCTCACCTTAGGGTGAGTGAAAAACTAAGAAAAGTAACACTTCACACGTTTCATGATGAATAATGGCTCTCAACTCAAATTGGTTTTGAAATGGTCAAAGTTGGCTCTTGGTTAAAGATAGCTTCCTAGGTGGTTCACTCAACTAGGTGTCAAAATTTATCTAAGAGAAAGCTTGGTTTTCCAAGGTTTCCCAAGGATTATCCCAAATTTAATTTACCCCCTTCAAGCACAGTGGGCAATAAATGCATCCATCGTGTACTCTCACTGGGGTTGCAATACAGATAACTTTGACGCTAAATCTCATGTGTATACTAGTCAAGTAGGTGTGCGGAGCACTTCCCATTTCATCCACAAGGTTCCCTCTTGTGTGGACTACTTTGGGGTTCCTAGAACCACCCCATTGTTGTAGGTTAAGGCTTATGCCAAAGGGGTTATGTCCTAGTTTTAAGCGACAAGATGTACCCTTATCCAAACTTGCAAATCATGTGTTTTGAATGTGGTGTTTTCTTTTTATCTTTTAGACTTAACGTGGTTTAGTCATTCGCCATTTGGCAACCTGCAACACACGTGTAGTTAGAAAAGTTTGTTTCGAACTCCTTTCTTTGACAAATGTTTTTAGGTCCTGCACTCAAGCGTTAGTAGTTCTCCAAGTAAATCACATTATTTAAAATAGGATTAAGAGTTGTTTTGATTCTCAAGATCATCCAAGGATGCAAGAAAAGAGCATAAAAAAAATAAACCAACTAAAAAGTAAAGAAAAACTTTGCAATTAATGAACCATACAAATATCTTGATAAATGTTCATTCCCTTAAACCAAAAATGAAAGATGAAGTTTCTAATTAACCAAATGTTAGAAAATGAAGACTAAAGTTTCTTTTGATTCTCAAGATCACCCTAAGGTGCAAGAGAAGATCATACACAAAATTTATCCTAACTAGATAGAAATGGAAAACTTCAAATCAAAGGACCATAAAAAATGCTTTGTAAAGGTTCATTCCCTTAAGTAAAATGAATAATCAAATTTCCAAGTTAATCCAAATGTTAAAAAAATAGAGATCAAAGTTATTTTTGATTATCAAGATCACCAAAATGTATAAGAGAAGAGCATACATAAGCTTTGTTCTAAATCAAGTAAAGCATGGAAATACAACATTCATCAAAACATTAGACATGTTAGAAAATGACCAGTTTTACAATAAAGGGAAAACTTGCAATTTATGTAAGTATAAATCCCAAATTTATGTTTTCATTGCATAGTTCACTTCAATACATTTCCAACGCAAAAATAAATGGATTCATTTCAAGTTCGGAGTAAAATTTATGTCCTTTGGAAGATGGGTTACGCATATGATCTTATGCTCACGGGTATGCACTTAACATGTACTCAAAAATGTGAAAAAAATGTCCCTTAATCTGCAAAAAGGTCAAATTCTTCCAACCAAGATTCAATTTTGACAACAACCCATCACATTAGTATATGAGTAGAAGACTCAATGCTATCAAACATTAACATTCACGATAAAAAAACTTAACATTTTCAAGAAATTGACAAAACTAACATGTAGAATGATGAAAAAGTAAGCTCTAAAAATGAAAACATGGAGAAATATTGAAATTTTCTCACCAAGATTCAATTTTGATAGCAACCCACCACATTAATATGTAAATAGAAGACTCAACACTATCAAACACTAACCTACATGCTCAAGAATTTAAGATTTTCAAGAAATTGACAAAACTAACATGTAGAATGTTAAAAAAGTAAGCTCTAAAAATGAAAACATAGAGAAATCTTGAAATTTTCCCATCAAGATCTAATTTTGATAGCACTTCACCTCCTTTATACCTACAAGGAAGACTCAACACATGCAAACTCAACAAAAAAGTTAAGAAAAATAAGTTAGATCAACATGTGCAAAAGAGGGTTAGTAACCAAAATTGAAACATAACTACAAAAACTTGAAATTAAGTGTAAAGGACAATGGAGTAAGTCAATCCGGGCATGCCAAATGTGTTCATGTATAATTAACTAAGATATAAATTGAAACTAATATCTACATAGCTTCAAAAGTAAATGTTAATTAAACAATGAACCATCAAGATAAGAGCTTAAAGGAAATGCTTCTTCAATGCATAAATGAAATTACATGCTAAGTTATTTCCTTCTCTCTATGATTACTAAATTAAACTATGAACCTATGAATAACATAAGCAATCAAAGTGGATGTTTACTTGATCTCAAAGATTGAGAATGAAATCTCACCAAGAATGGCTACAAGGCCATTTTGGATCTTCCCATATTACTCAATTTTGAGTGAAAGGATGCAAGATGGAGAAGCTATTTCCAATAATGGAGAATGAATAAAGATCAAAATGCTTATAGTTTTCACTATTCAAATCATGGTGCCAGAAGAAAGGTAAGAAGGAGGGTTCTTTATTTAGCTTTCTGAAGAGGCAAGGTAGCAAATTGATAAATGTGGGATAAAGGTAAAACAAGATTAGGAATGGATAAGGTTGTTTTATAAAAGGTAATCTTGATTTAGAAGAGTTTAATTTGTCATTAGTAAGTCATGGGAGTTGGGGGATGTTTTAATTAATCAAATGTAATTAATTAATAGGTAGAGGTAAGCTTATATAAGCTAATTAGAGGAAAATTAGTATGATTTGCGGGATGTAAGAGAAGAATTTGATCCAATAAATGATAATTTATTGATTTAGAGTTGCGAGCATAATTAATTAATAATAATTAATTAACCCAGGTAGAAGCTAATATTAATTAACGAAAGGTTGTTAATCGGCATTCTTAATGATAGGAAGGCTAATTAATTAATGAACTATTGTTAATTAACAAATATGAAGAGGAATGTTAGCTAATTAGCGGAAAAGCGCTAATAATTGTGGAAATTATGAGAATGAGGATAATTAGTGCAATCTTATCATAAAATCCTGTAAGTGGATTTTAGGTGTCTACAAATCCCAATCTCTTACAGGAGGCATTGAAACAATGTTTCTAAACTCTCATTCAACAACTCGAGATATCCATGCATCTTGCAGGAGGAAGAAAGCGAGATCATCATGCCTCAAATAAACAAGTTCTATATTAGAAGGATATTCTTTAATAGATCAGTAAATTTTGTTTCCCTTCTCTTCTTCTTTTAATTTCTTCTAATTCTTTGTTGTACACAATCATGATATTTTGTCAGTATCTACTTAAGTGACAATATTTGATAATTGTAAAAGTATTATCTAAAAATAATAAGAGAGATAATTAGTTTGTCTCTATTGTTCATTTTTTCACCCTTCCAAAAATTGAACAAATTGGTTTGCCGAGGACTTGGAATGTTAGATGGGAAAAGTTAGAGCATGTCATGGAGGTAAAACAAGAGCCGAAGGTAAAATAAAAATGTCATGGAAGCTTTTTAGCATGTTACGGATGAAAAAAAAATCCGTGACTAAGGAAATAAATCCTTCAATTCATGAAATAGCCATGGAAGAATTAGAGCATGCCGCGGAGGTCGTGAAAGCCGTGGATTAAAGAAAAAGTGTCCACAGATGTTGAAAGAGTTTCACCACATTGGGACAAAGCCACGAAACATAAAGCAAAACATTTGGAGACCGTAGAATGAAATAAATAAGTTAGTAATTCCACAACACACAAGAAAGAACCGTGGAAATCAAAATTTGTGCAAGACTTAAAAGAGAAAGCTGTGTATCGAAGGAAATGCAAGTTTTCCGTGGGAGGCTAAAATCGCCATATCTTTCGATCACAACCATAAAAATATAATACAGTATGGTCACCCAACAAGGAAAAAAGTGTATGATAGTGGATAATCAAAGGCACCCAAAACTTTTAGGGAATTTATTGCTAGCTATTAGTGATTGGAAATTTGAGTTGAAGTTTCCATCTCTTTCACCTCTTATTCTCTCCTTCTTCTATAAATTGTAGAGCTCTGCTCATAAAAAAGATCCCTCTTTGTTATAACAACACCATGCAAAAATGGTGGCCGACTTCCCATGAGTTTTAGACCTTAAGCTTGGTCTCTACAATGTATTTTTACCTTTTTCCATGAATGTAAATAATTGTGCATTCCTTAAGCAATAAAATCAGATTTTGTGGCTATCTCTCTGCCCTGGTCTTGTATTATATTTGTCCTTGCCTCTGTTTGTATTTCTTGGCATGTTGTGTGTTCTCCTTACTTGCAGGATCCATTTCATGTGTTGTTCACTCATGGGAACACATGGTATGCATGGTTGTTGAATCTGCACGCCCATCTACCCTCTCTCCAAAGGCCTTCCTTCTTTCATTCGCCCTCGTGTAGAGTGATCAACCCTTTTTCCTGGTGCTATCACCTCCCCTCTTAGCTTAGGATTTCTCTTTTTCTGCATCTCCTTCTATCCTTTGTCCTTTGGCACGTTTAGGTTAGGATTTTATTTCATTATTAGGAGTAGTGTTAGCATTAGAAATAGGTAGAGGAAGTCGGCCTTCTTTGGAGGTCTGTCTCAATTTTAGGTCCCACAAATGAGAGATAGTCCCATGTTGCCTCATAATTCTTGGTCATTCATGATCATATCCAAGGAGAAATTTTTATCTGCGCATAGTCTCTTCTAAGGGAAAGTGAAATCTCACAAGTGGAATGGGAAGATTAATATTCATGTGGGGGAGATGAGAAGGAAATATACAAAGCTATAAATTGGAATGGCTTCCCCATTCCAAACGATCTTGAATTTTAGTTCTTGGTAGAAATTGTCGATTGTGGTTTTTGTGTTGAGATTTTTATCACCAACATAAGAAATAAGATCTACATTCTTTCATGTTATTTTTATGTTTTCCTCTAATCTCTCTTTTTTAACTTTACAAGTATGGTGATCAAGAAGGAACTTGGTGTCCTTGATAGATGAACCTAAAGAACCATGTGTCTTTGATTTTTAGTCTCTCCAGTGGGTTTCATTGTTTCTTTCCTCTAATTGAATGATGAACTACTCTAGTTATTAGGTGTGAACTCTATTATTTCCTACTCACAACAATAACCCTCCCTTTCCTAAATTCTCTCCTTTATCCCTCATTGCTGTAATTTCCTCCCTTGTACCCTATACAAACACCTTGCCACAATTTTAGTGAAGTGTTCCTGTGTGATCTTTGGCCTACTGGCCACCCCCACAACATTAGATAGAATTAGGATAGTTTCACATTCAATAATGAGAGCCTCCCCATACACAAGAAGGAGGGGCGTAGCCTTGTGAGTGTTGGTGGAAACACATAATTTGTAACACAAAAAATTATTTCACCAACAAGGCATGATGTAAATAAGAAGTGAGTGATATCGTGTCTACACTATTAATTGGTTAGCCATAAACTCTTTCCCAATCAAAAATACAACACAAACGGACTATTTTCTTTGGAATTTCCATGCCTTTTCCCAACAGGGGCCTCCATATTCCAATATGCACATGATAAAATAATCCAAATGCATGAATATGATTTACATTTATTGTGGTACCTTAAATATAGATTCATCTCACACACATGTTTTTTCTACTTCATCCTAAACCTTATGATGTCTTGTTATAGCCAAATAATGTCTCTAATTTTTGTAAAGAGAAAAATTGAGGATAAGTTGCTTAAAATAATCATTGCATTACTCTAACAACTCCAATCTATCCCATATACACACATTATAAAATAACTCATGTGCTTCGGGTCTACCCTACTTGGAACTTGATCCTATTGGTCTAAGCATAAGCATGAAATCATAGATATGATAAAATAACTTGGTAACCCAACATTGCTCTTCATAATGAGTGTTGAAGACATGGATAGATTTGCACAATATCATGCTAGGAAATCCTCCAAAGAGCCCTCCACTATGCACCACTAGATATATGGAGACATAATTAACAACTCCCACCTTATATATGTATACATGGAAAAATGATTCAAAAATTTTCTTGAAGAAATTTTGTAGTGACACCTTCATATCAAGGACGAATTGTATAGAGTAATGTGTACAACATGCCCTAGATTTTTCTCCATGCACTAAAATTTGAATTTAATTAAATACCCTTATTATAGGTAAACAAGTACAAATGAAAACATAGAGGGTTTTGCCATATCCATGGTTTCCTATGGCTGAAAAATTCACTAAATATGGATTCACAAGATTGAATGACCTTCGTTAATTAGATGTTGCCAAGTGATACATCAACCAAATCATAATATCCTAGAATCCATGAGGGAGAGAAAACTATAGTTCTTCTCTCCACCATTCTAGTATTCACGATCATTTCTTGCTCACCACCAATGATATTTTAGCATAAAATTTTATTGAAGATTATGAAGAAATCCTAAACTCTATACAATGCCATACTTGATGCAATGAGATAGTATGCCTACAAAGGAAGGGTGCAAATTTTAAATGTCGATGTAGGGCCCTATGTATAATACAAGATGCATCAAACATGTACATCGATGATGAAGGGTGTAAAATATACACACTAACACAAAACAATGAAAGAGTAAACATCCATAAATATGAAATGATTTCCATCTAGCATTGAAACATAAACTATCAATGATTTATCTCATGCCACATAGTTCTCAAATACATTGTAAAGTGCACAAAGTGAAGGAAAATTGTTTTAGAGAGCTACATGTTATCCATTTTGTTTCCAGGAAAAATGGACAACAGGGCAAGAATGGACCCAAGCACCAAAAGGGGCCTTCACAGAAAATATGGGTTTACAAGAAAATTCATGTTTTGGGAGCATTTCGGGAGTTGGAAATCACTTGAAGAATTTTTCCTCATCCGGGTTTTGAAAAAGATTAGTTTTTACTTAGGTTGAAAATGAGCCCCGACAAGCCCACTTTCGCCAAGAATGGGAAAAAATGAGGAAAGTGTTAAAATTAGTCCCTAAGTACTTCAACATGCCCCATATCCTCCGACATCAAAGAAATTCGAGAAGAAATAAAGAAAAAAAAAAAGCTTAAAAATTGCCCAAATGCACCTCCAAGGGTCACCAAGCTAAAAGGAGCTTGATGAGATGAGGTGGTGCATGACTTGATCAAGCTCCTAATGTAGTCAAATGAGATGATGACATTGGAGTTGAGCTATGCATATGGCTTGACGAGTATCTTGTTGAGCTTCTCGGCGAGCCGAGTTGATAAGTCGAGGTGTTTAGCTCGGAAGGTCGTCATAGGGAAGAAGCCCACAAAGGGGCAAGTCATTCAAATGCAATGCAGAGGACGACATAACTCGAGCCGTGTAAAGGCATGTGGAAATTTGACATCAATGAGAGCTTAGGATTGGGCTCAATGTCACAAAGAATGGGCTCGGTACATAATGACTAGGAAAGGCTCATGGTGAATGATGTAGGCTCCAACATTTGGTGGTAAAATCCAAGGGGTTCGACAAGGTCGCGGGTGTTCGGGAGGTCATAAGGTGTGAAAGGGAGATGACGTTAAGTAGATAGCTTGCCATAGTGATAGGTGGTGTAGGAAGTTAGGAAAAAGTGAGTCACTGCTCAGTGCACATAGTGTGCAAAATGGAAACGATGTTTCGACATGGGTGATTGATGATGTTGTGGGATAGTTCGAGAGACATGGAAACAAGCTGAGTTGGAGACACTGGAAACATTTTAAGTAAGGACAACTCAGAAGAAAAATGGAAAACCACATGACATCGAAGGTAAGAGTAATTTATATCAAATTTGTACCCCGAGTCCACCGGGTCTAGTATATTTCTGTCTAGCATTGCTCGAGAGTTCAAGATCATGCATCACAGAAGGTCAAATCATCTTCAAGATTCCAATATAGACTCCATGCCCAATGGATGACTTAAGGCTACTAGAATCATGCTTAGTAGGAAATCATCCCGAGAGGTCACCAAAAATGATATCTATTTTTATCCCTGAGACAAAAATTGGATGTGGGTCAATCATACCCTAAGAACAGGAAACCCTTTCATGAAACATTTTAGGACATTACCAGAAATTTTTTATGTTGAAGGCACATTTGTGGCATTACAGGAAACATTAGATCATTTTAGAGTGTTCTCCTAATTTGGATCTTAGAGGTTAATGAGTTTTATCGAAGTGTTGAGGTTGGCTTCGTGGGTCCACTTTCCACTAAGGAGCATGAGAAATTTATTAAAATTGAGAAATCATATTTAAAGGTCCTATTATTCTCCCATTAACTCCTCACTTTCGATAAGAGTCATGAAAGTTAAAAATCAAGGTGGGATCATAGGCCATTGAGTGAGCTGGTTGAATTATAACAAGGTGAATTGTGTGGAGTGTTTGCATACAAACAGTGAGTTGATGTTGTGTGACTAGATAACCAAATCACTTAGTTGACATAATATGTCATTCAATTCATTGAATTAATCGACTAGATGAGCTTGACATTGAGTTGTTCACAAGGCTTGCGAACTCGCATGAGTTGTGAATGAATTTGGCTCATGGAGGTTGAACTCAAAATAGATAGATCATTTGGTCAAGTCGAGAAAAACATTGGAAAGATCTCGGCAAGTCTTGGAGGATAGCTTAGCTCAAGAAAGAGCTTGAGAGCAAGTGACCGAGTCGTTGAACCATGTAAGTAGTAACTTGGCAAGGGCCGAGCTAATAAAAATATTGACCGCATGAATTAGTGAGCTAGTAGAGTTGAGAGAGGCACAAGGTGATTAGTTTGGACATAGAATATAGACAAAGATCTCAAGCATGGAGGGAACACACCACGATGAGCTATGAAGATGGATACAGAGACTTGATGATATCAACATCAATCTTAGGTGTTAATGAACAAGAAATATAAGGTGTAATGGGAGAATATCTTGACATGATGCAAAGGAAATGGCTTAGGCCGAATGGGTTGCTTGAGAGCTCGAGTGTTGACACGAGTTGATCTCATTAAGTTAGCTCACTAACATGATGGCTTAGTCGATGCAACCGATGAGGTGTAAGTTTAGAGATCACTTGACCAAGCTCATCGAGTTGTTGACGTGAGGATGTCGGTGTATCGATTCATGTTGAAAAAATGGAACAGTGGAAGAAGCTCAAGAGAACCCCTAGTCGGGAATTTGCTAGTCTATTATCATCTAAGTGGGGAAAATGGTGCTTAAATCCCGTGCACTAGCATTTCCATGGGTATCTCAGGGGAATACAAGCCATATGGCCAAGTAAATTAATGGTAAGGCGGCCTCAAAATTTTGTCACCATTTCTAAATTCGTGATAAGGAAACTATGCCATGAATGCCAAGATGGTCTTCACGTCCCGAGATCTAGGATGCCAAGATGTAGAGATTTTGATTGTTCAAACCAAGGTGGATCGGCTCCTTTTTCCCATAAGATATCGACACGTGGGAAAACTAGTTGACCCAAGTCAAATAATGACCCAACCTACTCGGTAGATGACTTGGAGAACGTGGGAGGCCATTCTAACAAAAGGTGTTAAGCGGTCGAACGGTACGAATTATCATCCAGTCGTTAAAATAAGGGAGGTCACATGGAAGAGATGGTGTTTGTTTAGCAACATCAAGCTAGGTGGATCGGTTTAGCTAGTAGAGAGCTCATCACGCTTCCCAAGCCGAGAACACATGGTCATGATACAATTGAATGGATCGCGAAAAAGAACTCATCTATCGGGTGGAAGACTTCGTGGAGAGATAAATCTTTGCAAATCATAGTGCTTGAACCATAAAGTATGGCACAAAGATAACATGACTCATGTATGAGTTTTTAGATACCATAAATTTAGTGAACTAACCGAGTCCATGGTGGAGCTGATTCGATTTGGTTGACAAGTCACTTGGTGGAGCATGGCTCAAGCTCGATTTGACAAGATCGATCGTAGTAGGACGAGCTCACACAAGCGTGGTGACATCGAATTCACATGTGATGCTGATTCATTTGGAGATGAAGCTAAGTTGGGGTTACAGGATGGCAAATTCATGGGTATGAAATCGTAGAGGTCGGTGTGGGCTTGTTTTAGGTTCATGAAGCCGAGTTGATCCATCAAATGGGTGAGAGCAACTTAGTCTACTTGGTAGGGAATGAGTCAATTAATGACTAATGGGCTTGTCACATTGAAGTTTGAGAGGAATGAATCTCGGTCATCCGAGTGAAAAGAGTTACTTAGTGAGGTGAGCTTAGAAGAACAAGACAAATCACGAAAGTGGCGAGTTTGAAGAGGTGTTAAAAGATGATGGCTTACGAGGAGTGAGTGTCATAATATCGAGTCAATGTGGAGCGCAGTGTGGCAAGTTAAGACCGAGTGAGTGGCTCGGTCAATTTAGGATGAGCTCATGGAAATTATGGGATGTCGTTAAACTAGTAGGTGATGGAAAGTTGACAAGGATGGCGAACCAAGGAAGAAACAATGAGCATGATGAGTATCTCGGTTTGTAGCTTGAGACAGGCAAACCCGAGTTGAGGTTAAATGATTTGACAAGTAAGATGAGATCACACTCGTGGTGGTGACATCGAGTGAGATTTTTCAAATGACGTGATAATGGTGAGTCAAACTTAGATGACTCGATGGGTTCAAAATGAATCAAACGGGTCGAGTGAAGAACAATTTGAAGAAAATGTGTGGTTGAGTTATTTCATGAGCTCTTGGCAACTTATATTATTGAGCTAGGGTCATGGACATATGTCGAGTGAGAAAATTTGAGCAACTCACTAGGGGTCGAGTAGATTGAGTGTGTTGACAAGGAGGACATGGTGTTCTAGATCAAAGAGGACTCTTTATTGCAAAGTGGAGTTATTGCAAGTTGGAGTAAGGTAGACCGTGTCAATGATGACTAATTCGTGGGGGCGAAGAATATGGGAATCTCACCACATAGAACATGTAGCACTATATTGAGTGCGTTATGGTTGGCTCGGTGATTTTGATAGGAAAAGTGAAAGTGAATTGCTTTCGACCCATCAAAGCCCAAGAGTTGAATCTGCAATGTATACACAACATTTGGTTGACCAACTTGATGAGTTGGCAGGTTAGCCAATCACATAGTTGATCCTTCCTTCAAATAGCCCCCTCCGAAGCTTAAACCCAACCTTGGGGGTCCCACTTAAAATTTAATTAAAATAATATTTGTATTTAAATATTTTAATAAAAAGATAGTTTTTATTATAATATTTTATTTAAATATTCTTTTAATTAAATAAATGGATAATTTCAAACCTTTCATTAATGAGACACAATGAAATGTTCCGAAGTGGTGCTACTAATGCCATAATTAATGTACACCATCATGTGCTACATTTTAGGCCAAGAATTTATGATTTCTCCTCTCTTCTCTCACATGAATTTTCTATAAATTTAAGTTGGAAGTTCATTCCAAAGGGGTTCTAAAAGTTATACTTGTGACACAAGTTAGACAAGAGACGTTGTATGCTCTTTCAAGAATCCTCTCCTCTACAAGTTATCTTCGTGGATTGGGAACTTTCAAGCCTTCTATTCCAAAATTGTAATGCCAACCATTTCCTCTTCTCGAATGTAATGATGCATTGTGCATGTTGATGAAGTAACATAAGTGTATGTTTTTGACTATTATCAGTCCTTTCATCATTTTATATACTTCTTTGAGTGTTTCTCATAGTTTCAGGTACACTCTGCAAGTTCAGTTTTCCATTACAGGTGCTAGGATTTTTGAGCTTATCAAGTAGTGGAGTTTTGCATGCAGTTGAGTTGTGGTGCTTGTTCACCCTTATCGGTTTCATCATTCTTCACTGGAAGACTGAAATATTATTTGTCTGATTGAGATTAACAAAGGGAACACATGCTTCTTAGTTTGTAGTATTTTGTTTACCCTCTCTAAGTTGCAGTAGGTGAAGTTAGCTTGTGGTGCATAACACCTTTTAAAATAAACCCTTCTAAAAGTCTAGAAACACCCTTTATTTGGTGCATCACCATCCCTAGTATATTTTATTGCTTGTAAATATCTTTCCCTAAAACCCTTGGAAATGTTAGTATAGGTCTAGTTAACCACTTTTTCGCACTAGGAATAATACATCACTTAGTTTAGGAAGAGGAAGTTGGCCTTCTCCGAGCTTCACCTTGATCCCAAGTTCCACACTTGAGAGGTGATCCCATGTTGCCCAATAAAACCAAAGGTCATGTTCAAATTATTTCCATTTGAGGGGTGCAGTGATTTGGTGATAACAATTTTTGGCATGCCCAATGGGACAAGAGTTGGTACTTATCTTCATACTTGCATGAATCAAAGTATGTGGCGACTCCATATCTCTAGATTTCAAATCTTAGTCTGTTAGCTTATGCAAATAATTAAGACAAGAGCTTCTGTGAGATGAGAAGGAAATTATTAGCATATTGAGTTATCCTTGTCTCCTCCAAGGAGAAGGAGAAGAGGCATTTCAACATCACTAGTTGTAGCATCACCTCATAGGGGTCATTCAAATCCTCTTTACGAAGGTTTCCTCTACCAAGGAACAATCAAAATTTCTTTGCTATGGCAGCCCCTATGAGAAACCAAGTTTTTCCTCCTTTTAATGTAAGCAATTCTCTCAGTTGGCTCAACGTGATCCTATACTTGGTGCGAAACTCAAAAATTTTCCATTTTACATAGGGAAACTCATATTACTCTGGTGGAACATATTCTTGATGTAGCCAACATTTACGCAATACATAATATTATAGAAGACAATGTTACGGTCAGACTCCTTGCCACTTCCTTCAAGGGAAAATTACTTTAGTGGTTTTGTGGGTTAGAAGTTGGTACTATAACCACTTGGGATGAGTTGGGAGAGAAGATCTGCAAATAGTTCAAAGACAAGAGTGACCACCGTCACTCATGGAACAACTCACTACCATAAAGAGAGATCCTCAGGAATACATGAGTGATTTCAACTTACTGATTCCACAAGACTTGGAATAGAATTCTGGCACTCATAAAACCTTCTCCCAATAATGCATTCTTGTATTATTTATGATCCTTGAATAGTGATGTAGCAGTTATGATTCAGTCCATGGGAGGACTACACTACTTGATGCCTATGAAGTTGTAATAAGAGCCGAGAATTCTTTGATCTAAGTAGGGAAGATCACGCCCATGACTGACCTCCCATGCCTTTGTTTGTTAAAATTTCAAGTAATCAACAACCATTTCCCATGTTCCATAAAATTCTAGCCAACTAGTTGTGTCTACACCAGTTGTGACTATACTCACCCCTTCAAACAATTTGGTTGAGGTCAAGTCACTACTACAAACTTTTGGGAATGAACTCATAAGCACTCAAGAGGAAACAGTCTCAATATGCTCATCCTTACCAATCTCAGAATCAACAACACCAGGCTAACCTCCCACCTTTTCAAGGAAATAATATATCATAAAATCAAGTTGCGAATGTAAAACCTCTAAACTTTAGGAATCCTCTTACTTATCTCTTCCAAAGCCCTTTTACCTATCTAGAATAATCTAGTTCAAGACTATGAATGGTGTTATCCTTGTTCCCAACCCCACAATCAAAATATTTTCCCCAATGGATTTCTTATCCAGGCCCTTATGGTTCAAAGTGTATTTTCTCCATCCTAGTCAACAAAAAATTATACATAGGAGGAGGTAGATCAACCGTAGGCCCTTAAGAAACCACTTTTCTAAATTGGCAAGCAAAAGATTTTTGTGGTTTGAATATAGATTCTTCATCAATGGTGGAAAAAACTCATTCCAAAAAGAGAGAAATGAAATCTCAACCTTCCAAAGCTGATCAAGCATCCACTTCACAACCTCATCCACAAGTGGCAGTTGATAAAGATATGGGAAATAAATTTCTAGAGACGCATGCTAGTCGGACACAAGAAAAGAAGGTTCTTCAGGCATCACAATACCCAACAAGCACTTTCCAAAAGAGGATTCTAATGCCCAAAAATAAATGTTAGAAAAGTAGGAGCAATCCCTTTCAGTATTGTAGAACAAATGAAGAAGACCAACCTAAGTGTTACTATGTGGGACACACTCTCAATTCCTTCTCAAAGAAACTTGTTGTAAGAGGCTCTGAAAATTTTTGGTACAACCGATGGATCATCGGTCATGGAGCAATAATTGCTACAAGTTTGTGTCAAGTGGAAGGGAAAAGTATTGCTCAGATGAAAAAACTACCACCATTCTATATTTCCTTGATCATTATGATCATTTGGTACATAATTACATGATCGATTATAGTGCAATAGCTCGGTCATGCCCAAGAAATTACAGATGTGCTAGGAATCCAATATACACCAAAGTAGTCTAGAGGATTTTTTCAGTTGGATGGAACAATGGTATAGACCATTGAGTCATCAAAGGTCTTCAACTTACTATTCATGCATGCCCTAGTTTTTCATTCACACAAGACATATCGTTCATCGATCTTCCTCCTCTTTTACCATTTTCCTATCACAATATTTCACTGCCAAAATGGCAGTTACCTATCAGCTGATTGGTCACATATGATTCTAAGGACTCGATATGAAACAAAGGTAACTATAAGGGCAAGAACCAATTTTCATAATCATGTGGAGCCCCATACCTCTAGTCCTATAAATGGGAATTATACCATTCATGATCCAGAAGAAGAAGATGTTGATCATGAACCAACCACTCTTATGGAAGAAGTCCCAAACACTGTTCTGGATGAGGTAAGTATAAATCATCAGTATGACCCATATGTGAAGCATTAGTGGAAGAAGAATTTGGTCTATTGTTTTTAGAAGAGATGAGATTGGGTACATATTGTATTCACGAAGAGGATGCGATCATACCA
The DNA here is from genome assembly GCA_018340775.1 of Taxus wallichiana var. yunnanensis. Lineage (NCBI taxonomy): Eukaryota > Viridiplantae > Streptophyta > Pinopsida > Cupressales > Taxaceae > Taxus > Taxus wallichiana. Next base: position 707,126,892 of record CM031243.1, on the reverse strand, counting down.
CAACTTGTTAAAACCCAAAACAACTCTGAAGGACTTTGGAAACTATTTTTCGATGGTTTGAGGAGTAAGAATGGATCTAATGTTGGTGTCATGATAAATTTCTCCATAAGGAATATAAGTACTTCTCATATTTTTGGTTGCAATTCAGTTGCACTAATAATTTTGCTGAATATGAAGCCCTTATGCAAGGAATTCAACTAGCTCAAAAGAAGGGAATCAAATCCTTGACTATTTTTGGAGATAGTGAGTTAGTTGTTCATCAAGTAACAACACATAGTGCATCCAAAAATGATCTTCTAAGATCATACAAGAACCGATTTGGGATTTAATTGAATATTTTGAGGCTTAGATTCATGTTATTCCTAGAAATCAAAATCAAGATGTTGATAGGCTTTCTATATTGGCTCGTAATACGATGACATACCTTTTAATATCATGAAAGAAGGGAAACAATCTATCAAAATGGTGATTTGACATGTAGTTCCTGATAATGTGAGTAGCTGGAAAGTGTTCAATAATGAAAAAAATTGTTCTTTTCCTACAAGAAGAGGCATATTTTGCTACGAAGGATCAAGTGAAGTTGTAAGAAGCATATGGTGACTAAATCATACAATTGAAAAACAATAAGCTACCAAAAGGATTAGTTACTCTGAATCCATTTTCAATTCAGATGATCAAGCCAAAAGACAAAGCTCTAACATGGTGGTCAAAGAAGAAGATTTTGAGGAAGTCAAGGTAGCAAATGAAAAGTTTTAAAGATCGGAAAAGTATGCACTCCCGAAGAGAAAGAATATTTCATCAAACTTTGTCAAGAGTATCATGACATTTTTGCATGGAGCTACAAAGACTGCGTGGTTTTGATCTAGGTCTAGCACAACATACCATCAAACTAGATCCTAATGTCAAGCCATTCATTAGAAACAAAGGCCAATTAATCCCAAAATTGAGCCACTGATGAGAAAGGAGCTAACCAAACTCATCGAGGCTTGTATAATTTTTCCTATCAAGCATTCCTCTTGGGTATCCAATCTAGTTCTATAAGGAAGAAGAATGGAGAAATTCAGCTATGCGTGGACTTCAGGATTTGAACCGTGCCTCATTGAAATATCATTATCCTCTTCCATCAATGGATAAAATCCTTCAAATGGTGGTAAGAGCTCAAATATTTTCTTTTCTCGATGATGGATATTCAGGTTACAATCAAATTCTAGTCCAAGAAGCCAATCAATTCAAAATGAACTTCACTACTAAGTGGGGCACGTACGCTTATAAAAAAATGCCATTCAGATTTTCCAATGTTGGGGATACTTTCCAAAGAGCCATGGACATGGAATTTAAGGATTAATCAATGACATCATCTTAGTGTATCTTGATGATATAACCGTGTACTCTAAGCATGCAAAAGACCACATCACACATCTAAGGAAGGTTTTCAAAGATGTAGAGAATTTGGGGTTTCACTTAACCCCAAGAAATGTATTTTTGTAGTGCATGAAAGGAAATTTGTTAGGGCATGTTGTTTCAATGAAAGGAATTTCAATTGATCTAGCCAGATTCATTCAATTATGTCCTTATCTCTCCCAAGTCATAAGAAAGGTCTTCAGAGTTTTCTGGGAACCATAAATTTCATGCAAAGATTCATCCCTCAATTCGCAGCCTTGGCTAAACCATTAATAACCATGTTGAAGAAAATATTCCTTTCTCATGGAAAAATGAAGGAAGGAAAATAGAGCTTCGAAGCCATCAAAATAGCCATTTCTCAAGCACCTACATTGGTGAATCCAAGGTTTGATAAAGATTTTATTCTTTATGCTTTTATGTAGGTCAAGAGAGCATTTCAGGGATCCTCACTTAGTAAAATGATGATCTGATGGAACAACCAATTGCTTTCTTCATCCAATCCCTAAAATACTATGAGCTCAAATATTCATTTTTGAAAAAATTCTTTGTTGCCATTCAGATTTGAAGAAATTCAAACACATGTTGTCCAACAAAAAAATTCATTTGATGGTGTCTCATCCAGGCATCAAGGAATTTTTGTTGAACAAAGAGATGAATGAGAAGCATGTTAGGATGGATCATGAAGGTGATGGAGTATGACGTACATATCAAAGTTACTAAACTTTTCAGAGGTAAAGGTTTGTGTCAACAACTTGCTGCAGAGACACAGGAATCAAAAGGTGATGAGGACGTGACGCTCCTAAACACTGATGAAGGTGATGATCAGGTTGACTGGTTATCCAAAATGAAGAATTTCCTTTTCTCAGAGCATATCCTATGAACATGGATAAAACTCAAAGATAGCCTTTCCGTCTTCAATCTATTCCATATGTTCTAGTAGATAATGTTCTCTTTTGAGGGATTTGAATGGTGTTCTCCTTCGGTGCATAAGATTGGAACATGTAAGCAAGATACTAGAAGAGTTTCACAATGGCCTATTTGAGGACATTATTCTACATGAAAAACTACTACCAAGATTATGAGGGTTGGATACTATTGGCCGATTTATTCAAAGATGCCCATCTCTAGGTAAATAAGTGCAAGGAATGTGCCTTTTCACCGAAAATCAGAAGTTGGCAGCTCTTCCACTACATCCAATTCAAGTGGATCAACCTTTGTTCAATGGGGGTTGGATTTCATTGGAATGATTAATCCTCCATCCAGTGATGGACATAAATGGGTCCTTACTACAATGGAACTATTTTACTCGATGGACAGAGGTGGTAGCATTGAAGGAGAGCAATGAGAAGGCAATTCTTGATTTCTTAGAAGGTATAATGACAAGGTTTGGTGTTCCATTTACAGTCATTTCAGATAATGTAATGGATTTTCTTGGTTTGAAGCTTGAGTGAATGGGCTGTTAAGAATGGATTTTATCTCAAAACTTCATCCAATTACTATCCATAAGGAAATGGATTGGCTAAGTCTAGTAATAAAAAGAACCTCACAAGGATTATCAAATGCACTATGGAAAAAACAATGAGGACTTGGCACACACAACTTAAGATTGCTTTATGGGAAGATCATATCACACCTAAAAGGGCCATCAAAATTATCCTTTCATGCTTGTATATGGAAGAGAAGAAAAACTTCCTTGAATTACCTTCTTTGGAGTTAGCTCATCAACTTGAGGTTATGGAGAGTGATCCTATGATAGTTAAGTTTGTGAGCTCATGAGTTAGAAGAAGTATGGAATAAGGCTATGAAAAATTTGGAGCAACATCAGGCTTAGGTTAAGAAATATTTTGACAAGAAGGCATCCGAACAGGAATTTTCAAGAGGGAGATTTAGTTCTCAAATGGGATGAAGATAGAGCCAAACCAGGAAAGCACGCCAAGTTTGATGCTCTCTAGAGTGGTCCATACATTATCACAAGTTGCAAGGAGGTGAATTCATTTTATCTATCTAGGCTCAATGGAGAAGAACTTCCCATTCATGTGAATGGGATACATCTCAAAACTTGCTTTTGAGATCATTCCACCCCTTATATAGCTTAGTTAGATGTTTTCCTCCAAGTGCTTTGCACATTTTTGTGTGTTGTTGTTCATTTTTTTTCTTTGTTTTTTTTTTTGTTTTGTTTTGCACATTGTATCATCATTGGATTTTTTTGGGAGAAAGAAGGTTCAAAGTTTCAAAGAATTTTTAGGATATTCCCAATTCCTCAAATGCTTCATTCAAGTATTCATTAGTGTTCATGTTTCAAGCATTCATTAGTCCAATATATTTCCTATCTAGCATTGCTCGAGAGAGTTCAAGATCAATGCATCAAAAAGGATCAAATCATCTTCAAGATTCCAATATAGACTCCATGCCCAATGGATGACTTAAGGCTACTGAATCATGCTTAGTAGGAAATCATCCCCAAGAGGTCACAAAAATGTTATCCAATTTTTTCTACACTGGACAAAAATTGGAACGTGGGTCAATCAACCCTAGAACATGAAAAAGGTCTTCATGGAGAAAAATTTTGGGACATTATAGGAAAAATTTTTGTTGAATTAGGACATTTGTGGCATTATGGGAAATATCGATCATTTCTGGAGTGTTCTCATCTTTTCCCGGGTCTTAGAGGTTAATGAGTTTTCTCAAAGTGATGAGTCAAAAGTTAGTCTATGTGGGCCCACTTTCCAAAGGAGCAAATTTTGTAAGAGAAATTTATTAAAATTAGAAATCATGTTTGAAAGGTCCTTTCTACTCCCATTCACTTCTCATTTTTAAAGATAAATTCAAGTCATTAAAGTTAACAAATCAAAACAGGCAATGATCATAGGCCATTGATCGAGCTGAAAGTTGAATTATACCAAAGTGAGTCACATGGAGTGATTATATACGAACATGTGAGTTAACATCATGGTGGTTCGGCTGAGATAAGCAACTCAAATAGCTTAGATGATCATATATATTAGATATCTTGATCACATGTCATATCAAGTCATTGAATGTGATGCATATCGGGCTAGTGATGAGTCAAAATTTGAGTTGTTTTAGGATGATAGCTTGCAAACTCAACTTGGATTGAAATCAAGTTAGCTCATGGAGGTGTGCAATACTAAGCAAAAACATGATTAGTTGCGAGCCTTTCATCCATCACACAAACATTCGAATGATCTCACAGAGGAAGTTTACAAGTCCCACTTGTTTGAGTTAGATAATATCTTAGCTCATAGATAAGCTTTTCATGAGCAAGTGTTAACCATGTAAGTGAGTAACTGAAATCAAAGTCATATCTAAGAACATGAAATCATTTCAAGATAAATCGAGTTAATAAAAGATCTTAACATGAGAATTAGTGAGCTAGTAGAGTATGATCATGTGTGGTACTCGGTTTGGATGGAATTGTAACATTTGAGCTCAACATCACATTAGAGACACATCATGGAAAGCTATGAAGATGGATGTGGTTGAAAAAGACTCGATGAGCTTAACATCAAGCTCAAGTGTAAAACTCAGGGCAAAAAGCAATATGAGGATGCTGAGAGAGAAATGATTCTCATGACATGATGGGATGGAGGAAATGGCTTATTTTGAGCCCAAGGTTGATCGAGAGCTTAGAGGTGTTTGAGCAGTGTTAACCGAGTTGAAGCTCATTGAAGGCTGGATCTCTATTTATATGATTTTATTAGAGAATAGAAACATGTAAACATTACGATGAGGTTTGAAGTAGGCTATGAGAAGATGTGAGAGTTTGATGAGCAAGCTCCAAATGAGTCAGGTATTCTATGTAAGGATGTTGATTGTAATCAAATGTCTGAAAATGTGATTGAACAGGATGTTAGAGTACAAGCTTGAGGAGAACCACATTAAAAGTAGAAGAATTTTTTTGTGTCTATTTACATCAAAGTGGGTAAAATGGTGCTTAAATCCTTGACCAATCGCCATAGGGATCTCGGGAATACAAGCCATATGGACAAGTAAATTAGTGGTAAGGTGGCCTCAAAATTTCTTCACCCTTTCTAAATTCATGAATTTTTGTGATAAGGAATCCATGCCATGAATGAAAAAATGGTCTTCGGGTCCGAGGATCTAGGATGCCAAAATGCGGAGATTTTGATTATTCAAACCAAGGTGGCTTGATTCATTTTTCCCGCAAGAGATCGAGATTGGGTAAAATGGTCGACTTGAGTCAAGTGAGTGATGATGAACTACTCACTTGGAGAACGTTGGAGGCCATTCTAGAAAACATATTGAGTGGGTCGAATGTTGAATCATCAGCTAGGTTGTTATGTAAGTTAGCTGAGAGTCACATGGAAGAGATGGTGTTTATTTGGTGATGTTAAGTTAGGTGGATCATTTGAGCCAGTAGATATCTCATAATAGTTTCCCAAGATGAGAACACAAGATCATGATATAGTTGAATGTCTTACAAATGATAAATCATTTATTAGGAAGAATAATTCATGGAGAGATAATGCTTGGTGAATCATAGAGCTTGAACCCGATAGAATGACATAGAGATAACAAGGCTCGGTGTGCATTTAGATTTCATAAAAAGTAAGAAAAATTCCGAGTGCATGGTGGAGTTGACTTTGGTTGATGCTCAGAGATGGTGAAGCATGGCTTGAGCTTTGAATCGACAAGATCGATCATAGTAGGATGAGCTCACACAACATGGTGGTGACATCGACTCCATGCATGTGATCGAATGATTTGTTTGGAGGTGAAGCTGAGTTGGGGTTAAAGGATGATGAATTCATGGGTATGAAATCATAGAGGTCAGTGTGGGATCATTTTAGGTTCATGAGGAGTCAATCTAATGAATGTGAGAGAGAAACTTGGTCTAATCATGAAGGAACAAGTTGATTAATGAATAATGGGCTTGTCACATTGAAGTTCGAGAGGAATGAAGCTCATTTAGCCGAGTGAAAAGAGTTACTTGGTGAGGTGAGCTCGGAAGAAGTCAGGCCAAATCATAGAAGTGGTGAGTTTGAAGAGGTGTTAGAAGATGATGGCTTATAGGGAGTGAGTACCATAATATTAAGAGTCAATGTGAGTGTATGGGGTGAGTTAAGGCTGAGTTAAGGCAAGAGAGTGAGTGGCTCGGTCAATGCAGATGAGCTCATGGAAATTATGGGATGTTGTCAAGATAGTAGGTGATGGCAAGCTGATAAGGATGGCGAACCAAGGGGAAGAAAAATGAGCATGATGAGTATCTCATTTTGTAGCTCGAGAAAGGGAAAACTCGAGTTGAGGTTAAATGATCTGACAAGTAATATGAGCTCACACTTAGGGGGTGACATCGAGTGAGCTTTTTCAAATGATCTAATAATGGTGAGTCAAATGTAGATGACATGATGGGTTGAAAATGAATCAAGCGGTTCGAGTGAAGAATAATTCAAAGAAAATGCATGGTTGAGTTATTTTGGATGAACTGATTCATGGTGAAACTTAGTTGATTGAGCTAGGGTTATGGAGAGATATGATAACACTCGAGAAAAATTTGAACAACTCACTTTGGGTCGAGTAGATTGAGAAAGTTGACAAGAGGACATGGTTTGACGGATCTCGAGGACTCTCTATTGTAGTGGAGTTGTTTGCAAGAGTTAGAGCAAAGGTGGACCGAGTCAATGATGATCGAGTCGTGGGGCCGAAGAATATGGAAATCTCACCATGTAGAACATGTATGACTATAGCTGAGGCGTGGTCAAGGCTGAGTCACCAAGGTGATTTTGATAGCAAATAGTGGAAGTGAATTACTTTCTAACCCAACAAAGCTCAAGAGTTCAAGCTTGAATGTGGTGGAATGCGAAGTATCTCATCGACCAACTCGGTGAGTTGGCGGTGAATCCAACCACCGAGTCGATCCTTCTTTCAACTAGCCCCCTTTAAAGCTTAAACCCAACCTTGGGGGGGTCTCACCAAAATTTAATTAAATTAATATTTTTATTAAAATATTTTAATAAAATGATATTTTATTATTAAAATATTTTATTTAAATATTATTTTAATTAAATGAATGGATAAGTTCAAACCTTTCATTAATGAGACATGATGGAATGTTCCTAAGTGGTGCAACTAATTCTGTAATTAATGTAGGCCATCATGTGCCTTCATTTTAGGCCAAGAATTTATGATTTCTCCTCTCTTCTCTCATAGGAATTTTCTATAAATGTAAGTTGGAAACTCATTCCAAAGGGGTTTACAAGAGTTAGACATGTGACACAAGTTGGACAAGTTACAAAAGACATTGCACGTTCTTTCAAGAATCCTCTCTCTTCTACAAGTTATCTTCATGGATTGGGGAAATTTCAAGCCTCTCTTCCAAGACTATAATGGAAACCATTGCCTCTTCTAAATGTAATGATGCATTGTGCATGTTGATGAAGTAATAAAAGTGTATGTTTTGTGACTACTATTAGTCCTTTCATCATTCTATATACTTCTTTGTGCCTTTCTCATGCTTACAGGTACACTGTGCAAGTTTAATTTTCCATTACAGGTTCTTGGAGTTTTGTGATTATCAAGTGGTGGAGTTTTGTATGTAGTTGAGTTTTGGTGCTTGTTCACCTTCTCAGTTTCATCATTCTTCACTGAAGACTGAAATATTGTTTTTCTAATTGAGTTTAACAAAGGGAACACATGCTTCTTAGTCCATGGTATTTTGTTTACCCTCTCTAAGTTGCAGTAGGTGAAGTTGGCTTGTGGTGCATAACACCCTTTTCAAATCAACCCTTCTCAAATTCTAGCAACACCCTTTATTTGGTGCATCACCATCCCTAGTATAGTTTTATTTCTTATAAGTCTCTTTCCCTAAAACCCATGGAAATGTTAGTATAGGTCTAGTTAACCATTTTATTGCACTAGGAATAGTACAATACTTAGTTTAGGAAGAGGAAGTCACCTTCTATGGAGGTTCACCTTGAGCCCAAGTCCCACAGCTTGAGAGGTGATCCCATGTTACAAAATTGAAGATTTTACGCAGGGAAATGAACAATTCCACAAAAAGTGGCTCAAAGTTTTGAACTCTAAAGTCTGAAATTTCAGACTTCATAGGTTTAGGGTTTTGGATATCTAAGGCAGTGCTCGGTGATGAATAGTGACAACGTGTTAAGGGGCTAAAGGTCTAAAATTCCAATCGAGCGATGTCTAAAGTAGGTCAAGGTATCTCCCGAGGTGGAGTCAATGTAGTTGGTATGGGTGGATACCGAGGTGAGTTGTTAGGCCAATGTGTGGAAACTACTCAGGGGTCGAGCCAGGCGATAAATTTTGGAGGGATAGCTAGCCAATCAATATGCAAAGTGAGAATGGATTTTGGGGGCCGATCTATGAAGTGGCACGAGGCGAGTAAGTGAGGATCTCGATAGTCAATGCAAGATTCACCAATATGTGTAAAGGAATACATATGAGGTTTTTGGGTGAGGGGTGAACTAGTGAATGATGTGGCGTGAAGTGACTAAGAAATGAGGTGCCAAACCATATGTGCAAAGTGAGCTAGTAAAAATGAAAAGTGGGAGTTTCAAGGAGAACCCATTCTCGATCTCGTAGAGATGATTTTTTGAGTGCACAAGGGATTAAAAATAAAGGATCTCAACCCATCTCACCAAGTAACTCGATGAGCTACTCACCCCTAACATAGTGAAAAGTGCCAAAGTTAGGTGGGGATTATTAATGGAAGTAGGAGCACCCATTTTTCAGCATGGAGACCAAGTATTGAAGGCATGGGAAACTCTAAGGATATGCAAGTAGGAATGGTGTTCCTCAACCAAGTAATAGAAGTTTTGTTTTTGATTCATCTATCAATCCTTGCATCATTTTTGTTACTTTTCTTTCCTCTCATTTTGCTTGTAGGATTTGTGCATATTCTTTGTTTCATTGTAGGGTTTGGGTGTTTTGTGCTTATTTGGGAATGGTGGATGTATGTATTTTTTTCGTGGTGTATGACCACCCTCTCCATAACCATTTTCATTGTTTTATAGGCTAGGGAAAGTGTCTAACAACCCTTTACTTGAAGTATCACCACTTCTAGTGTAGGTTTTATTTCATGCAATCTCTCTCGATCCCCTTGGAAGGTTAGTATAGGTTTAGTTAGCTATTTTTATTGCATTAGAGTTAGTTTTTACATTAAATTAGGAAGAGGAAGTCAACCTTCTCTGGAGGTCCACCTCAAGCCCACAAGTCCCATAGCTTGAGAGGTAGTACCCATGTTACACAATCACACTGAGTTTCCCTCTCACATGCCGGAAATTTGGGGGGTGTTGTGATTTTGTGAAATAGTTTTGGCACGCTAGTGGGACAACATTGAAGTTAGGGTTTCATTTTTATAGTTTTTCCATTGCAGATCTAAAATAGTGTGTTGAAATTTTAGGTTTGCGGAGGTCCGTTCACACTTCAAATTTCAGAAGTTGCAAATTTTGGATTTCAGAGGTTTTATTGTAAGGTCTAGGTTTCGAAATAAAATTTTAGGGTTTAACATGTGAAAATTGTGCTCAAATTTTCACAGAAGATAGATTGGGTTAAAATATTTCAAAATAGGTCTTAAATTCAAATTCATAATTTCAGACTTTTTGGGTTTTTTATTTTCAGATTTGAGACATTTTGAACTTCAAACTTTTTTTAGATTTTGGATTTTAGAGTCTGTGTTGAATTTCAGACTTCAGACTTGAGATATTTTAGAGGTTCGGGGTTCTTAGGTTTTATACTTCATAGGTTTCATATTTTAGAGGTTTCATTGTGTATTACATTTTAGACTTTGGAGATTGTTGTGCAGAGCCAAGTTCAGAAATTTTGGGTTTTAGAGATCAGTTGCTGCTAAACAAAGTCTAAATTCTACAACTGATTTTGGGCCTTTCAAGGTGTGTGTTTTGATATTTGTTTTATTTCATTATGTTTTGTTTTACTCTTGTTGTAATTTCAGTCTTTTGAGACACTTGCAAAAGCACATATGGTGAATCCATCTGTCAATAAACCAACTCTCTAAGTTGCGAGACTTTCTCCCTCTTTCCACCCATTTCCATCCATTTTTCCTCTCATATCTTTTCAATTTCTTCCATTCCATGAATTTGTGTAATCATGACTTCATTCCCACAATGGAATTCACATTTTCAGCAGCAACCATGTCATCTTAATCCACCTCCAAACTTGCAAAATTCATCTCCAAGCTATTTTCAAATCCCTCCAAATCTATTTTATGATGAAAATTAATGTGAGCTTGCATATTCCTATGAGGAAAATATAGGTCGGTTTGGCTATCCACTAAGCTATGAATCTATTTAAGAGCAAGGATATGCATTCTATGCATGCTACCCCACATATGGAGATGATGGTTCATAAGAAAACATTCAAAAGATGGAGGCGGTATGGTGTAGTCCAAGACTTCAGCTCGAATGAAAGAATTCAAGATTGGGCTTAGGAACCTTGTCCATGGAGTGGCCCTATATAGAGACACTTTAGCCCTCAATAGGCTAGACTTCATGGTTGAAATGTTTCCTCAATTGGCGGGATGGATCGAGGAGATAAAGTCTTTCGAACTTGGTGCAAGGAAACCTTGTCAATTGGTAAGTCCTACACCATCATCTCACAACTTTCCCCACATTCCCCAATCAGTGTCATTTCAACCTGAATGTCAGTTTCCAAACTTCTTACCTACTGCCCCCATCGTGGAATCCACTTCTCCATCCTCTAGTCTTCCACCGCATCCGGGATTTTCTACCCTTTTCCTCTCTAAACCCAATTACCCTCCCCCACAAGAGTAAACTCTAATACCTTCTTCCCCACCACCAACATTACAAACACCAATTGGGTCCTAACCCATCCCTTCTCTTGTATTCCCTAATTCATGTTGGGAAGAGACCCCAAAGGCCAATCAAGAGGAACATAAAAAAGAAGAGCCCAACAGAGAAGAAATGATAAAGATTTTAAGGAATTGGGCTTCAAGGTATAGAATGGAAAAAATTACCTTACTAGTTAAGACTTTTGAAGAGGTGAAGATTGGAGAACAAGAGAATGAAGTTGATTCTACATTAGAAGTAAGGAAAGAACAAGAAGAAAATTATCAAAACTTTGTATGTTCCAAGTGCAACATTCAGGTGGGCACTCTATTTTCAGAAAGAGTTGATTAGTCACAAGTTATAAAGTTAGCTAAGAAGGAAGGGAATGCAACTCCAAATCCAAAAGAAGAGGAGATCCATGCTATAGAGGAGAGTCATATAGAATCAGAGGTCTTAAACACAAGGAAAACTATGCAAGAAACTCCAAGCCCTTCTCCCACTTCACCCTCTCCGGATTCTAATTTCAAGGATAAGTTTGAGCTCTCAAACTTCATGTTTGAGGAAAAGGATGACCATGGTGAACAAGTTGTGGATTCAAAGGAATCCTAGAAGAGAATTTTCATGTAAAGAAGGAGAAAAATTCAATTTCGGAGACCTTACAGAGGAGGAGATCATAGAGAGCTTCTTGCTCTCTTCTCGGGAATGAAAATTTAGACTTTCCTCTTCCTTCATTTTTTTGTTAAAAATGGCTTGTCTAATGAATCCACTATGGAGAAATGTCTTGAAGCCCATGATGTCCATAATAGCCATTAGGAACAACAAGTATAGGAGTTTAACCATTCAAAATTCAATTTGGATGAAGGGAATATATGTGCAAGATAGTTTTCCTTCAATTAGGGAAGGAGGAATTCTGAGTGAGCGTAAAAAACAACTAGTTGTAGTAGAGGTTACCAATGGTTAAACTAGAGGTCAGTAAGAAATATTGAAGAAGCTGCGTATGTTACGAAGAGTATTTTACTACCAAAGAGGAGAACATGCAAGAACAACCTATTTCTCATAAAACACCTCCGAATTAAGATTGGAGGAATTGAATCTTCTAATTTTCTATCAAACGAGGAAGTGGAAAGGGTCGGAGATGGCACCATTTTCATACCATTCACCAAGGTGGAAAATCAGTTGTCTTAGAGATGAGAAAAAGAAAGAAGATCAGTTCAAAAATAGTCTCTTTTCCAGGAATTTCCTCAAGAATACTTTGTTATTGATATTGGAGCTCGAGAAGAAGTGGGTAGATATAACAGTCGGCCTTGCCCCATAAGGTATTTCGCTTCACCGGATCCTAAGGAGAATCCACAATCGGTCGTGTTCACTTTTAACATGAGGATGAGTCTCAAAGTGTCAAAAGTCGGCACCAAGACCTCTAAGATCTAATCAATGAATATGATAGGGAGGTTTTTCTTTTTGTTTGATGTTTATATTTTGGCGGGATGGGTGGGAGGTTGCCTCTAAATCCGGTCTTCGCTCATGTCCATGGCCATGTTCAATACAATATCATCTCGTGGATGTGAGTTTTGAGAAAGGGAAACAACTTTTCCTTGTTGGGGTCAAGGTTTGTTTGAGTTGTTTATTTCTCTCGTTTAGTGTAGGGTAGGTGTAGGTTTCTTTCCAATAGAACAAGTGCTCTTACACACTCTACATGTCTCATTTAGACACATATGATTTGTTATTTTTATATAGTTTTGTTTGATTTATTCCAAAGCACATTACACCACATTTCAACATGTCTCACAAGTAATGCCACAGAAAGAAACTTTCAGCTATAGGGAACAATTGCAATTTTCAAATCATTTCAAATGCAAAGCAATGAAATTTGATAAAGGACATGTTTTAATAGTTTATATTCCTTGGTTCCTTTAGATCAATCACAGGAGTCTCATTCTTAAACAATGTTCTAAGCAGCCATTCGAAAGGAAAAATCAGAATTTAACAGAGTTCCATGATGTCCCAACTCAAAAATGTCTTACTCAAAACTCGTGATGTGCTATGCATGTCAAGCAATCATTGATTTTAGTGCCCTTCATACTTGGAAAAATTAGTTTTCATGACACATTTGGAAGTCCATTTTTGTCCCGTAGATCGGGGTTATAGAGAGAAAAGAACCAAAATAAGATCAATTTTTTTTTCACTTATGAGTCTTTATAGAATCAACACAAGTTTAACCCATTTAAGTGGAGAAACACTTCCACTTCTTTAGTTCAACACAAGTCATTCACAATGTCTACTCAACTATTTTCTTGATTAGATCATACAATGATCATCAACTATATCTTATAATAAGATCTTAGTCTTTAAGTCAGTCTATACAACATGTATACATTGTAGACAACTAGACAACCAATCCCAAGAGGGATCACCCAAATCAATGTGGGTGGGTGAATCGGTCAAGCCGCTTCACTCTTTAATGTGAAAGACCTTCACAATAAAGTTTTCTTAACAAAATTTTACATTTAATGTTGGGGTGTACATGCATAGTGGTGATCCCACTTGACATTATCACCCCAACACTCCCCCTTAATGTTAAGTGGGAAGACAAATCAAACAAGCTAGAATTACCTTTTTATAAAAAAGGATTTATAGACCTTGAATCAATGATTCAAGCTAGCATGCCAACAAGGGAAATCCATAGATCTTCCCATACAAAAATTCTTAAGACCAGTGCTTTACATTTGAAGACTTACATCAGACTATGGAGCCTTTTATAACCTAAGGCATACCCATAACTGAAGCTTCACTGGGATTTACAAGTAACTTCACAAAATGTGACACATTTACTTATTACAAATAGAGGAAGTATTGGAAGTTTTCAACAGGTTGTTAAGAGGTGGCATTGTCATGCACACTCCCCCTCAAGGGAAACTCTGATAGGCCCAACAAGGCACATGAAATTTGCAAAACTTGATAGAACACAATGGTTTTGTGAAGATATCTGCAACTTGATCTTCAGTTGGATAGAACTGAGATCAATATCACCATTAAGGACTTTTTCTCTGATGAAATGCATATGAAATTCAATATGCTTTTTCCTTTGATGTTGAACTAGATTCTTTGCAAGAGAAATGCAGCTCTTGATTGTCACATAGAAGAGTAGTACTCCCTTTGACATCCATGTGCAACTCATCCAACAACCTTTTCAGCCACATAGCTTCTTTAGCAACTTCCATGGCACTCCTATACTCTACCTCAGTAGAAGAGATATAGACATTGTTGGTTGCTTTTTTCTACTCCAAGTGATGGCACCTACACCAAGCTTGAAAATATATCCAAAGTAGACTTTCTATCTACAGTATCACCAACATGATCAGAGTCACAATAACCAAATAATTGTGCATCATTACAAGGAGAATAAAAAGACCATAATTGATTGTTCCTTTAATATATCTCAAAATCCTTGTTTCCATTTTCCAATGATCTTCATAAGGCTCTTGCATAAATATTGAAACTACTCCTACTACATAAGAGATATCAAGGTCTAGTAATAGTTAAGTAGATTAAACTACCAACTAGTTGCCTATATAGAGTAGGATCAAATTTAGCACAAGATGGTTTAGGATCTAACTTAACACCAACTTCAATAGGAATTGCAATAGGCTTATAATCAATCATGTTAAATCTTCTAAGAAAATTCATAGCATACTGAGATTGAGATGCAACAATAGACTTATGATCTTGAAATATAATCATGCCAAGAAAATGATTTAGTAAACCTAAATCAGTCATTTCAAAATTTTTTTAACCTTTCTTTGAGTCTAACTATTAGATTTCTATCACTGCTAGTGATCAAAATATCATCAACATACAAGAAAATGATGATAATATGATTGTTTTCAACTTTAACAAATAAATCATTATCATAAAAACAGTTAGAAAAACCAAGATCTTGAAAGAAACTATTAATTTTAGCATACCAAGCTCTAGGAGCTTGCTTAAGACCATACAAAGACTTTTTGAGCTTACATACATAAAGTTCCTTGCCATGTACTTCAAATCCTTTAGGATGACTCATATAGATTTCTTCTTTTAAGTCACCATTTAAAAAATCATTTTTGACATCCATTTGGTGAATCTCCCAACCATATTGGGCAACCAATGCAAGAAGAACTCTTACAGTGCTCATCTTAGCAACAGAGAGAAAAAGTCTCAACATAGTCAATACCTAGTTTCTGAGTGAAACCACGAGCTACTAGCCTTGCTTTGAATTTTTCAATCTCTCCTAGAGAGTTATATTTAATTTTGAACAACCACCTAGATCCTACAATGCTTCTTTTAGAAGGAGGAGGGACTAGTTCCCAAGTGTCATTTTTTATTAAAGCATTGTATTCATCCTTCATAGCTTGAAGCCATCTAACATCTTGAGATGATTCTTCAAAGGATTGTGGTTCTACCTCATAGAGGGTCATCAAGGCATGATAAGTATGTTGACTTCTAGTTAGTTTTCTAAGATTATCAGCCGAGAGTTTTGAACAAGATTTTTGGCCCATTTAGGAATCTTAGGTTGCAAAACTTTTGGGATGACTCCCCTCAATCTCCATCATATCTAGATTAGGATAATCAGCCTCTTGAACTTTTGTTTCCATAATTTCAGTAGGAGGATTATCAGATCTATCTCTATAGCAGCAGAGGAGGGTTCATTAGGATCAACAGAGAAAGTTCTTTCTAAGACTTGAACATTTCTGTTTTCAACAATGTCATGCTTGAATGGATCATAGACTCTCAATCCTTTAGTTCTACAGCCATAGCCAACAAAAATACAAGAGAAAGAGGTTGGATCAAGCTTCTTCCTTTTTTCTTTTGGAATGAAGATGGAAGCAGACTACCAAATATTCTTAAGTGAGAGATATCTGGTTTTTTCTTTGTCCATACTTCATGAGGAGTAGTTTGATGAAGAGGTTTTGTAGGTAGTCTATTTAAAATATAGACAACAATGTTCATAGCTTCAGCCCATAAGAACTTAGGCACATTGGAAGCATGAATCATAGTCCTAGCCATTTCTAAGACAATCCTATTCTTTCTTTCTACAATGCCATTTTGCTGAGGGGAATAGGGAGTGGTCAATTCTCTTTGAATTCCACATGACACACAAAATTCATCAAAAAATTTTGCTGACATATTCACCTCCATTATCAGTCCTAATTCTCTTAATTTTCATATTAGAAGCATTTTCAACTAGAGCTTTAAATTCCTAAAATTTAGATAGGACATCGACTTATTTTTAATGAAATAAGACCAAGTCATTCTAGAATAATCATCAATAAAGCAAACAACATACAAGGCACCACTAGAGAAGGAACCTCAAGTGGACCTCTCACATCACTATGAATTAGTTCTAGTAATTGAGAAGAATTTGGATCATGATGTTTGTGAAATGGTTGAGCATGTTGCTTACCACGTAGGAAACTTTCACAAGTCTCATGATCTGATTTTATCTTAGGAAGACCAACAACAAGGTTCAATCTAGACATATCATACAAGCTTTTGAAATTTACATGACCAAGTCTTTCATGCCATAGTTGAATATCATTCTTAGAAGAGGAAGAAAAGAAAGAGACAAACACAAAACCATCAAAGATATACAAGCCATTTTTCTAATGCCAAAAGCAATAACATTACTTGAATTTATCTTTTACATACCACTTATCTTGCAAAAAAATAACTTTATAGTTTTCTTTGGTTAGTTGAGAGCAAGAAAAAAAAAGATTCTTTTTCAATTTAGGGACATACAAGACATTCCTAATTAAACCATTAGACAACTTAACATTTCCACAACCTTCAGCTCTAATGACAGAGTTATCTCCTAGATAGATATTCTCTTCACATTTGATCATATCTAAAAGGATATTAGAAATGCAAGTCATGTGCCTGGAGGCACCACTATCAAGAATCCATTCATTGTCATTTGAAGCTGAAAGGGTAGTATATAAAGCAATAGACTTCTCAGCCACATTTGCATGATTTTGCTTATTTTTCTTAAAATTATTAGGCTTTTTGTTCTTAGCATTCTTGATTGATTTGTTAATCTTGACTCTACAATCAGACTCTTTATGTCCAAATTTTCCACACTTATTACAAGTTCCATTAAATTTGACTTTAAATTTCTGATTGCTCTTAATAATTAGTCTTAGGATTTGATTTAAATCTAGATCTTGATATTGGATTTCTGATTTGGATTGACATTAATCTTATTATGAGTAGGATTATGATTCTGAGAGAACAATGCTTGAGAAGCAGTCTCTTTTGAATCAAATTTCTCCATGACTCTTTCTTCTTGAATCAACAAAGAAGACAAGGTGTCCAGATCAGGAAGATCATTCTCATTCTGATATTTAGAATTAAGAATTGAGATGTAATGTCTATATTTTTCATGAATATTAATCTGTATAATAAAATATAACAACTTATCTTGAAACAATTCATAGTTACATCCATCTAATTGAGCTTTGATGTTCTTAATTTTAGCTAAATAATTCACAATTTTCTCATCCCCTTTCATGGGTGATGTAAACAACTCTAAGACCAATTTAATGATCTTAGACAACCTACTTCCTTCATGCATGGTTTCTAATTACTTTCCATGCATCTGCAGGTGAGTCCATATGACCTATATGCATCAAGAACTCATCTCTAATGCTTTGCAATAGGATGGACAAAGCTTCCTGAGATCTCTGAGAGAAAGAGCTAAGGTTTTCAAGGGGTAGCTTGTCTCCTATGGGACATTTTTCTACACTAGTCACAAGATCCCATAGCTTCCTAGCCATAAAATAGGATTTTAAACACACTTTCCAAATGCTATAATTTGTTCCATTTAGCAATTGAGACTTATCCATCAAAAAATTGGTAGAACTAGCCATTTTTAATGCTCAGATGGTAATGGAAACAAATTCAACTAAAAATGAGTCAAGGAAGCCAAACAGAGACAAATGACTAGCTACAAATCTTTTTAATAGCTATATAAAATCAAACAACTCAAAATTAGTTGAAAAATTAGCTTGATTTGGTAGAAATTAAGATCAAATTTATAGAACAATGAGTGTCGGGGTTGTTACAGGAGCTCAAGAGTTCTTTTTTTGCAACTCGGCTCGAATGAGCTAAAGGACCAAGCTACAGCTAATAAAAAAGAAAGTGGAGATGGGGTCTAATTTGGAATCCATGAGACAAAGAAAATTAGAAAACCCATAAGACAAAAAAAAATTAGAAAACTTATTTAAAACAAAGAAAGTCTCGACGAGTTATTTTGCAAAAATCAAAAAAAAGTGAGCTCAAAATGAGCTCAAAAAATAGCTACTTTAACAAATAAAATAAGTTAATAAATAACCAAGGTGGGGGATGACACATGGCACATCAACAATACCAAGAAAGGCATGTGTCGGCTTTAAAAGATCCTCAAGTGAATGAACACTTTAAAAATTTAAAGTTAAAGCTTTTTCGGTCCAAAACCAATTCAAAAACCACTGAATAAAAAACAAACAAACACATGTCAAAAATTATGCTTATGAAAGACTAAAAACCGTGAAAAGTAAATGTACACATGTCACTTTTTCAATTAGCTCACATTTCACAAATGCAACTAATAAGATAGACTGACAATTAATTAAAAAAAAAACCATATACACATGTCTTTAATTAATTAGATCACATTTCACACTTCTAACACAATGCGAAAAGAAAGTTCTAAGTCAAACAAGCCACTTGTCAAAAAATTAATGGCTTAAACAATTTATAAACCAAACTTGAAATAAAGTTTGGGTCTAAAAGGAATAAGATAGTTGTCACAATCTAAATGGTGAAGCCAAAGCAAATACTAACACTCTGACACAATTAGAATATGTGTCAAAAAAATTGGTTCACGTTTTGCAAGTCTGGAAAAGTCTAACAAGTGTGAAAAGAAAATACATGTGTCGATTTTTAATTTTCTTAGATTTCATAGTTCACAGACTTAAAAAAACCCATGGAATGAAGAAAATTAGAGATCTCATGGTACAAAGGAAAGTTAATAAACCCATGAAACAAAGAACTAAAGACTGACACCATGAAAAATACTAAGACATGTGTCTCTTTTTTCTATTAGCTCACACTTTGCCAAAAAATGATAGATATATACGTGTCCAAATGCTATTGGATCACACTTCACAATGAAATAAAAAAAAGACTAAGTCAAACAAGATACGTGGAGCCTTTTAAATGGCTCACATTTCACAAATCTAAAAATGTGACAAGGTGGCTAATTTTAATTGGATCACATTTCTTAAATCTAACAAATGCGATGGAAAAGACACTTGGAGCAATTTTATTGGTCTACCCTTCACAAATTAAAAAAAAAGTTAAAAAAGACTAAAAAGTGGAATACGTGATGCCACTTGGAGCAATATTAATGGCTCAAGTTTTGCAAATGTCAGAAATAGCTAGTTCAATTCTGAAAACACAAAGACACACATAAAGCCTTTATTGGCACACAAATTTCAACTGATAATCAGATAAACAATATTCTAACACCTCAAAGCAAGATGGAGCAATTTGATTGGCTCAGATTCATAAAAACTGACAAATGTGATGCTAGATGGAGCAATATGATTGGCTCAAGCTTCACAATCAAAGGAAGTCAAAAATATCAGGTCGGGGAAAATGATGGCACAAAATGATTGGCCCAAGCTTCACAAAGACAATAAGATGTCATATTGAAGCCACTTGCACTCTAAGAGTGGGTATGGCTTCAAAAATATGAAAAAAGGAGAAGAAGGAAGCTATGGAGCAATATTATTGGTCCAAGCTTCAAAAAACCAAAAATGACTTTAAAAAAATGAAGCTAGATGGCGAAAAAATATTGGATCGGCTTTGTAAAAGAAAATCTAGTGAAAAAATAATAAATGATGGAAAATGTGAAGACAAATGGCACCAAATGATTGGTCCAAGCTTCACAAAGACAAAATTAGCTAAAAAGGAAGATTTTTACCACTAGAATGGACTTAAAACCTCAAACAAACTAGATCTAAATAGATCTTTTGGATCCAAATTCAAAAAATGACCCAAATGGCTATAAACAACAAAAAACTTAAAACAAGCTCATAGATGATGGATTTAAACCACAAAAAAATATTGAAACTAGATGCAAAAGAAAATATCTAAGCATACAAAAGCTTCAAATATGATTTAAACAACCATTTATCCCATATTTTACCAATGTTTCAAATAATATTGGGGTGGGAATTGGAATTTTAAACCTGGTTTGCTTGAAGATGACTTGTGAGATATTTTAGAGTCTCACAGATCCATAAATACACTTCAAGCTTCTTTACTTCTTCAAGTTAAACACTTCTAGATCGATCCTACACACACAATCACCAAGCTCTGATACCATGTTAGATTTAGTAGGGATAAATAATCCACAGATTATAGATCCACCATTAAAGCCAAAGATTATAGATTATGATATGCAGTCGATTAGACACATGAATAACTTAAAATAGATAGTGAATGTAAAGCTTAATGAGCTAGAGCTTGAAAGTAAATAATGAACAAGAGTAGAGACAGATAACACCAGATTTAAGTGGAGAAACCCAAAGGAAAAACTCCACTTGGTAAAAGCATTGTCTTTATTAAGAATTCAACACAAGTTTAACCCAACACTTCCACTTCCAGTTCACAGTCATTCACAATGTCTCTCAAATCAGCTATTTTCTTGATTAGATCATACAATGATCATCGATTGTATCTTATAATAAGATCTAAAGGAGCTTGGTGAGTAGCTCGACAAACCGCTTGGAATGTTGAGGTGGTGCATGACTTGATCAGCTCCTAAGGTGGTCGGTGAGTTGGTAACATTTGGGTCAAGCTATGCGAATGGATCATCGAGGAGTTCGTCGAGCTGCTCGATGAGCTAAGTTGATAAGTCGAGGGTTTTAGCTCGGTGGGTCAGCAGTAAGGAAGAAGCCCGTAAAGGGGTGAGTCATACAAATGCAATAGGGAGGCCGAAATAGTTCAAGTTAGTGTGAAGGCATGTGGAAAGTTGACATCTCCGGAGCTTGTGATTGGGATCAATGTCAGTAAAGAATGGGTTGATGCATAATGAATGGGAATAGGTCACAATGAAGGATGTAGGCTTGGGCGTTGGGTAGAAAAATCGAGGGTTTGGAGATATCACGGGTGATCGATAGCTCACAAGGCATGAAAGGGAGTCGATGTTAAATGTCTAGCTTGCCATGGAAAGATGTGGATGAACTCGGATGGCGCACAAGAGGGGGTCGACTCGGGAAAAAATGAGCTCAACTTAGTGATAGGTGGCATAGGGAGTCGAGGAAAAAGTGAGACACTTGATGTGCATGTAGGTGCAAAATGGAAACGATCATTCAAGATGGACAATCGATGATGCTTTGCAAGATAGCTTGAGACATGGAGCCAAGCTGAATGGGAGACATCTAGTAAACATTACAAGCAAGGCCAACTCGTTTGGAATAATGGAAAACCATAGGGCATCGATGATTAAAGAGATTTTACATGCGGGGGCAAGTTGGAAGCCCAAAGTTGAAATTCAGAATTTGGGATTTCGAAATCGAGATTTTATGTGAGGCAATGAATAGTGCCACGAAAAGTGGCTCGGATTTTCAAACTTCAAGTCTAAAATTTCAAACTTCGGAGGTTCGGGGTTTTAGAGATCTAAGGTGGGATCGGTGATGAATAGTGACAAGTGCATCAAGGGATGTCCGAAGTGGGTTGGGGTATCTCCGAGGTGGAGGCAATGTAGTTGTTACGGGTGGATACCAAGGTGGGTTGTTAGGTCAACGCATGGAAATTACTCGGGGGTCCAGCTAAGGTAGTAAAGTTTCGGAGGGTATCCAAGCAATCAATATCCGAAGAGGAATGGATTTCAGGGGCCGATCTTGAAGTGGCACAAAACGAGTAAGTCGAGGAGCTTGGAAGTCAATGTAAGATTCACCAATACGTGAAAAGAATGCAAAGTGGAATTTTTTGAGTGAGGGCAAAACCAATGAACCAATGAATGAGTGATTAAGACACGAGGTGCCCAATCATATGTGCAACAAGTTAGGAAAAATGTAAAGTAGGATTTTCAGGAGAACCCACTCACATCTCACCAAGATGAATTTTAGAGTGCATAGGGGATTAAAAACTAAGGATCTCAACCCAGCTCAACGAGTAGCTTAGTGAGCTACTCGACGAGCTACTCACCCCTAACATAATGAACAATACTAGGTTATATGGGGATCATTAATGCAAGTATGAGCACCTAATTTTTAGCATGGGGACCAAGTATTGAAGGCATGGAAAACTCCAAGGATGATGCAAGAAAGGA
Organism: Taxus wallichiana var. yunnanensis; assembly: GCA_018340775.1. Classification (NCBI taxonomy): domain Eukaryota; kingdom Viridiplantae; phylum Streptophyta; class Pinopsida; order Cupressales; family Taxaceae; genus Taxus; species Taxus wallichiana. Next base: position 707,104,332 of record CM031243.1, on the reverse strand, counting down.
TGGTGCTCCCGAACTCATGGAAATCTAAATTTCTTCCCTCTCTCTTGTACTTTTCTTTTATAAATTGTAATGGGGTTGCACATTTCAGGGGGTTGGTCATTTTCTTCCCATGTAGCCCTCTTCTTCTCACAACTAAACTATTGTGAATTTTAGGGCTTTCAAGCCTTCCTCCTAAAATTGTAATGACATTTCTTGCCTCCTTCTTGCTAAAAAAATGTACTAGTGCATATTATTGGAGTAATAAAAGTGGTGTTTTGTGATTCATTTGTCAATCCTTGCATTATTTCTGTTACTTTTTCTTGCCTCTCATTGTGATTGTAGGATCTATGCATATTCCTTGCTTTCATTATAGGGTTTGGGTGTTTTGTGCTTATTTGGGAATGGTGGATGTATGTGTTTTGGTCTCTGGTGCATGACACCCTATCCATAACAATTTTTCATTGTTTTACGTAGGTTGGGAAAGTGTCGACAACCCTTTTATTGATGTATCACCGCTTCTAGTGTAGGTTTTATTTCATGCAATCTCTCTCCTATCCACTTGGAAAGTTAATATAGGTTTAGTTAGTTGTTTTTCTTGCATTATATTTAGTTGTTACATTCAATGAGGAGGAGGAATCTAGCCTTCCTCAAGGTCCACCTCAAGCTCGCAAGTCCCATAGCTTGAGAGGTGGTACCCATGTTACACAATCACACTGAATGCCCCACTCACATCCCGAGAATTCAAGGGGTGATGTGAGTTTTATGATAACACTACCACCATATGCTTATGAGAAAATCTAACACAATTAACAATGTGATCCCTAAAAATATAACATATAGTAAGTTCCTTTTATAAACTATTATTGACCATGAAATTGGTGCATAAGAGACATGCCACATGCTGCAAAAATCCCTATTTCTATATGCGGTCATGCTTTTTAAACCTATCCATAGGTAAAAATGTATGAAAGCATATTAATGCAAAAATGCAACAAGAGACCAAATACCATCATTTGTAGAAACCCTACATGAAGCACCCTAATCTTCTAGAAGCATTACCCCTCATTGAGGCCAACATATTTGAGTTTTAGAATGGGAAATGAAAGGGAGAACCTTGGAAAAAATTAAAATTCCTGCAATCATTTGTGTTCCCAAATTACTCTAACATATCGATAGTCGAATCCCCTTCATACGAAGACTTATATTGGTTAAAACTTATACTTTACAAACCATTCTAGCATATATAGACAAACCTATAGAAACCTTGGTGTAACTAGGGAACATATTATGACACAATGGGGTTAACTCAAGATACCTACACCACATGGCATACAAAGAGAAACCTATAGAAACATAAACATTATCTAAAAAAACAAGAGAGAAGATTGACATAGAAGTAGAGTTTCGGACAAAAGTGTAACTTTTTGAGAATGGAATTTATTATCTTTTATGCCCTCAACAACACCCAAAACAATTAATGACCTAGACATGTTAGGCCTTTGAGACTTCAACAACAATGATGAGTGGTCACAACATGGGTTGGAAGGTAAATTTCATAGTAAAGGATCACACTTCATAGATTTTTCTCATAGTGATAACCAATCCCATCACCTTATTAACATGAACCCATCACGACCATTGCTCTTATTTTCCAAACAACATGTGGCCTAAAAATAGTTATTGAATGCGTAGCCAACCGCAAATACCAACCAACACTAAATATGATCATTCAAGGAATGCAAGCACATGAAAGTCATACTTTATCAACTACATTAAACATACACTACAATGAAAAATATGTGGAATTCGGTCTCCACTCCTTCTCCTCACTCTAACTAGCATCATAACATTCAACATAAAGGGTACTACTATACATGTCAAGGTATGGATTCCTATACAAGAAATGAAGAGCATAGAGGGAAAAACATTAGAAGTCTTCTAAGAAAAAAAAGAGACACATTGAATACGTTGTCATATATGAGATGACTTAAAAGGCTTAAAATGCTCAACAATATAAACAACGGGTTGCACAAGGCCTTCCCTCAAAAAAAAAAAATTAAAAATTTTTGGGGGCTTATCTATTATACTAGTGAGATAATTAGGAATATTCCTCCCTTTAATGACATACCAATATATGTAGGAAGTTCATTTGGACACACTATCTAACAAACATTTGACATAGTCATAACATTAGACAACAAATTCCATCAACATGGATTCATCACAAAACAAGTACAATCCGGACACTTGTTATCCAACATAAAAATGTAGAACCAACAAAATATGACTAGGATATTCTCATGCCAATAATAAACTCACATATGTTAGTGGAAGAACATGGGAGATTTAAAGAGTTTAAACATTTATACCCAAAAAATTATATGGCTACATTACACAATAAGCGATGCTCGTGGCACTTCATGCTCGCATCACGCTAAGCATACCCAAACAAATTTCAAATCGGTCCTCATGCGAGAATCAATGACACTCATATTGAGATAAATGTTCTTCTCTCAGCATAGGGAAAAAAATTATGATGACATCCAGCCTATGGGTGTTGAGGGTTTGGTTGATGGGGCCCTTGGTCAGGAATTCGTTCATGTCATCTACCATCCAAAATAAAATCCCCATGAATTTCCACTATTTGTAATGATCTCCTTCAAAAAATACACTAGACCACTATGGTACCCATAAAATGACACAAACTTATCTGATACATCTTGTAACGCTTGCAATCGCTTGACAATTTCCACTCAAAATGGCATGGTCTATTTCAGGTAGTTGTACTTCTGCGAGTTTTCTTAGATTCCTTATGTGAACGGGAGCATAATTTCTACACAAAAATAGGTAGATCCATGTCAATATGTATAAGAAACTGAAAATATAGGTGGTAAATGAATTTTTGAGACACAAAGGTGTCAATGATAACTATATTTTATGATATAATTTTCATAATACTTGATGAAGATACAAGATATGAAATAGGGTTAAAAATAATAATTAATGCATGATCTAGGGATATAAACATGTATTTTTATAGTTATACCCCCTAAAATGTTTTTATCTCATGTTTAAACTTGTATTGAACTCATGAATATAAAATTCCTAAACCATGCATAGTAAATATGGCACTTATAACTTATAACTTAAAACAAATGAGGCACTTATAAATTATAACTTAAAACAAATGATGAACTTATAACTTATACCAAATAGGAATTTATAACTTTAAAAATTATCTCATGTTTAAACTTGTATTGAACTAAAGTACTAAAAATGCCTAAACGAGGCACTTATAAGTATTGATTTTCTATGATTTTTAAAACCTTTTTAATATATGTTTATATTTTGTACACTTATAATCCACCACTTACACTTAATAGAAATCATTTACGAGTGTTTAATACTATAAAAATTTAAGTTAACTTCTACATATATGTTAAATGCATGTATTATCTAAGATATAAACATACATGTTATAAGTCTATCATACATGTCACAAACCTAATAAAAAATAGCTAGTGTGTATATATGTGAAAATCCTACAAAAATAAACTAGAATTGAAAGTGCATAGCTAAGACATGGTATGGTTGCGCAATCGGTGACAATATAAGTCTATAAACAAAATTATAATGGAAATTATGACATATAAGAGCATGACTCTTAAACCAATTGTAAATTCTTCTAATCTAAAATACATGATGTGCGATATAAAAAGTTAGTGATCACCTATTTTTTTAATTAATATGCAATGTAAAAATAATTTTATCTTCAAGCCATAAAAATGTACATGTGTAATGAACTAGTTGATACCAATTGATTTAGATTGTTATTCAATAACATTTAATATTTTGCATGATCTTCTATATCTAGTATCCATTTTTAATCCTCGTGTAATTGCCACTTGATGCAGATGTAACCTGGTAGAAATAATAAGATGGGTATAATGATATACCTTGTTGTTTGGTTTATAATCAACAAAATGATTCCCACTATGGATGATTTTTACTTATCTCAAATATGTCCCCTTCAATACAATTGGTCCAATATAATATATTATGTCATCAATTTTTAACTTTGTTCTCTCTTTAATACACCACAACATGTAGTACTCTACGTGTTCATGATTGCCTTCTTCTACAATAATTGTGAAGACATCACGTATAATACAATAACCATTTTTAATTGTTAGAATCAAAGTATAATATATTGTAATTATTTAAATCAGTTATGTACATTATCAATTCAAAATTAATTCAATGAGAAAATACAATCCAATTATGAAAATACCTTTATAACAAGTCCAAATATGTGGTCATAATTAGGTAAAATACAGGGGCACATTTCAAAAATATCATCGTCATCCGACCCATATGAATCATTCACTACTTTGGAGGAACTTGCTTCCACTCACCTTCATAACAACATTGTTAATTTTTGCACTATATATATGTTTTTTCATGCATTCATAACACAAATAAGAATAATCACTTGTACATATTGTCCAATTATTACTATCTACAATCATCATAGGGTGAAAAAACCTACAATTAGGATTCCTTTCACATCCATGTTTAGTCATTTGATCAACAATTGTTTAATCATGTTAAAGAAATAAAAGTTAATGTTAAACATGTTAGAAAATAAATGTACATACATGTGTATGTATAATTAATTTCACATGTGTATGTTATGATTACATGTAATTTTCCAAAACACTATGTGTAGAGGAATGGTACTCTTAGGTGGTGAAAATGGAATTGTAAATTTTTTTCGTACACCAATCAACAATAGTGTGGTCATCAATAAATTGGTACCCCTCATAATCAAACATTTAATTCTTTATATCTTGTTTTAAGTAGGTACGAAAAACATTGTGTTCCTCCTTCTCATGACCACTCTACAAAAAGCTATACATATGTGGTATTTTGAGGTAACACCGATATCGACTAAGTTAAAAAGGGGCACGAGGGTTTTAAATATGATGCGCAACCAATAGAAAAAATAAAATTTTGATCTAATTACACACCTCATTAAGAAAGATATTAGAAAAATAACTAAAAATATTGTTTTATGACATGGGTTTCATGAGCTCCTTATCATCAGTGATATACAAGTGGTATTCCTCTTAACCACTTTCTTCTCAAATTTAATTTCAACACCATCAAAAACCAATTTTGCATGCCTATAACATACATCAACCATGATAGTAATATGCTTAGTATGATAGTATTGTGTCTAAATATCCTTTTGATGAGAAAATGAGTAATTCTTAACAAAATAAACCATGAATAATATGGAACCGAGAGGGAATATGTATTTATTGGTTATAAAGTTAATTTTTTTGTCACTTTGCATAGTGAGAATCCTTTGATGTAAGGATTAGTGAAACTTTGGAAACTATCTATGAATGTCACAACATGAATTTCGTCATCTACTCGATTCCAATCTTGTAGCATTATTTTAAAAAATGGTTGAGTATTTCAACCTACATATCCATGCATTTAAGTGTTATATGCACATTAAATCTACATATAAATCAAATAAAATATATGCAAATTTAAAATATAATGTTATGAAATGATCACCTCTTACAAGTCAAGATTTGAAATGTGTATGAGTCTTTATATGTTATTGGAAATCTTTTAATTCCCCACATGTGTCACAAACAACTTTGATTCAAGTCATTGGACCATCAACATTATCATCATATGTAGTGCAAAGAATGGAAGCTATGAATGCAAACACATGTCTTGGGGGCATTTTATGGTCCAATAGATAATTCTCTTTACTTTCTATACACATGATACAAAAATCTTGATTACATATTAAATCACATCAAATTACACATGTTATAATGTAAGATCTAGAAATGAAATCAAACTTCAATCTATATATTATATTTTACTTGATAATGATAATGAAAGTCAACATGACAGCAATAACAAGTTTCAAGGACTTCATCTTTCATAACATACCAAGGCTTCAAAATATCAAAAATTATTACATAATCTTAATTGGTGGATGTTATTCATTAAAACTAGCATACATATCATGTTGAGTTATTTAAATCCAATGTGTTAGATGTTCTTCATACTCATTATGACTAATCCTATATTTCAATACATACCTGGTATTTGGAGAAAAGATCCCTCTCACGCCAAAAAAAATAAAATTACCTTCTTAATATGTTTTTTAATTTCATTAGAATGAGGATTCATACACATTAAAACCTAATTTCCTTACATAATAAAATCATCTTAGGTCTTTTTCCTCTTCATATATTTGTTGATAGTATTTCTAGAAATACCCAAGGCTTGAGTAATAATGTTGATATGTCAATTCATTTACGTATCTTCACTTACAACTAAATTTAATATCACTATGTGAGAAACAATTGATCAATATACCTATTTTTTTGTACCCAATGAAGTTATTCCTTTGGAAACATTTCCCACAAACTCCTATTCCAATTTTTTTGACTTTCATTGTTCTAAATCAATATCCAAAATTCATAATGTGTCCTTCATATAAAAATCATTCAAGAATGAAACCAAAAAATGAACTCTAATAACTATATTCAAATTAATAAATTCACTATAAATTCTATAAAAATATTACTCATTTTATTTCTTGACATTGGTTCATAATGGGAATATTATTTTAATTTATTGAAATCCATCTTCACCAAGTGTTTAACATTTTTGTTAGAAGTAATTTCACAACTTTTGATATGAAATCTAGATATGATTTATGAGAGGGGGCTTCCATTTCTACATCACATGTGTGCATGACACTAGAATTTGTAATAAATTTTTCAAGCATGCTAACGAATGCCTATGAAAGATTTCAATATTTCTTAACACAATCTAATAAAAGGGTGAAGCACATATTAATTAGTATGTTAGTTTTTGGTATGTATTTTGAATATTTTCCACCTCATCATGATTTATTGTGATGTCATAGCTCGGAGGGGAAAAATAAAGCAATTTTTTTTTTCTAAATTTTAGTGACCACAAAAAAATTAAAATGCACCCCTACACCATTCATGAATGCTTCTATATTCCAGTTCTCAAAATAAATAATTAAGATTGATTTTGTATTCGTACACAAGTTTAGTATACCATTTTACATTCCTCATAGAATTAGATATTGATAATTTTTCTTTTTATGAAATTCTACATTATTTTAGGGTTCATTATGTTAGAACTAGTTAATTAAGATTAAAGTAAATATATTTTTACATGTTTATTAGGCCATCTTGTACACCTCTTAGGGTTATCTATAACGCTTATAATTTCTACATCTTTTTCTTTACTAAGGATTATTATATTCCATCTACAAGTTCCTAGCTCCTATCAAGATTTAATTGTCTTATTATAAGATCAAGGCTACTTATTTAAAAACTATTCATATAAGATTAAATAACCTAGTGTGCAAGTATATGGTAAGCAAGTTTCATTTCTACTTGTCATTTTATGATAATTTATTATCTATACATGTGTGTTTTGAATTAGGAATATTTCAAGGCTTAGTAAAAAAACCATTAAGTTATTGAAACTATTATGGTCAAATATATCAAGATTTAAAAATACGATACATTATCAAATATGTGTAAAGCATTATTTTAGTTATATAAATTATATTGTATATGAAAATAATGATGTTTGTTTTCCAATAAATAATAATGTACTTCATCCCTTAAATGATTTATTAATAACACACCATTCAATATATGCATATGCTCATGTCAAGATTAAGATATATTTTACAAGTTATCACATAAGGTACATAATCCACATATATGAATGCTCACAATATTGGGCATATTCCTAACTTAGAGATATAATAACTTTCAAGTCATCCTAGTCAACCTATGCCTTATTCAACTTTCCTATAATAATTTGTCAAATTTATTATAATCCCATCAATACATAAGTTTCTCTTGGACTATATCCTTAGCACAACAATAATACAACTGTTGTAAAGTACTTAATTGAATTATATTTATTATAAATGGAAAACTCATTTCCTAGTAAAATATTTTTGAAAATATATATTAAATACAATAAATTAATAATGGTCTTAGTGATGTATTAGGAAACTATTTATACTCACTTTTATATGAGGGAATGAAATTTTTCTATATTTCATAATAGATGGGAATGCTTCTTTCATTCACCTAGTTTCTTCTTCATACTTGAGTACAAAACTTACTAGTAGATCTATGATGAAATATACATAATCCACTCCAGGATGTGTTTTGTTTACTCATATTTGATTTCATATACATGTCATGTTATTCATGGGGTAAAGGCATGATAATGTGTTCCACTTTGTGCCCAAATCCAAAAGCCAAAGCAGATGGAAAATGAAAATTTAGGTGGGTTTGGGTGTGTTATGATCCTCATGTGTGGATTTCACTAATGCCTCGAGGTTTTGGTGTAACGGTTTGTTACATTTGGTATCAGAGTGACCACCCAAGTTCAAGTCCCAACACGGTAGCTACGTCGGCATTGCAGTGTTCGCTTGGGGCTCGTATAGGGCATGGTGTGGTCCCACTATACGGGCACAAATCTAGCCTAGGGTCTAGGCTACGGAAGCGTGGTGGGATGTTATGATCCTCATGTGTGGATTTCACTAACACCTCAAGGTTTTGGTGTAACGGTTCATCACAGGTGAACCCCCCTTCACCTAAATGTGGCTTAGGTGAACCCCCTTTGCCCAAATCTCTTACATGTGGCTTCAAAGATGCCACAATTTTCTTCCTCCCAAAAGGTTTTCCAAACCAACCTTCACTTGAACCAAGGTTCAAACCGACTAAAGAGGTAATTTTCTTATTTTTTAAAATTTAAAAAGGAGAGGTTTTCAATTTTTTTCTTAAAATTAGTGTGAAAATGTGAATTAATAGCATTTGTGGGTGTATAATATCGTAAAATACATTCTACATAGGTTTTAAATTTTGTTGTTTATAGTTATGACTACATCATCTCCCCATGATACCTCCATAAATTTACATGAATGAAATGAAATTGAAATTAGTAAACATGCATCTATACTTAAACAACCCAAAAAATTGGTCAATGTAAATTTCATTGTGAAAAAAACTTAAAGACCTTAAAAGGATACAATTAAAGATGAAAACATTCAATCCTTTCCAACGTAAGACACTGAAAACATTTATGAGTGAGCTAAAATAAAGTGTAACAAGTGATGTGGGGTACAATAATGTGATGAATAGACTTACAAATAAAGAAGTTGTTAGGAGCTCGTGTTGGATGAGTCATGTGTAGAAAAAAATAAAATCAAGGGATATTATTTTAACATATGTACATGGTGCCTTTGTGTACCATTAGTTTATCCTAGATTTGTTGTCTCCCAAGGCCAATTTCCTAACAATGAAAAATTACCTCTATACTTCATTATTATGTTACACATTGAGGTTTACCTCAACCTAAAGGTGAACTATTTATATATACATGGTTCTCTCTGTAGAGGCGTGAGTGTATTAGTACTAGGTTTGCATATTGTCTTGAAGGAGATCCTCATATTGTTGATGTGAGAAAATTTTTAGAGAGGCCAAAAATTTCCTTGGTGAGTTTCTTGATGTTGAAACATCTCTTATACTGAGTGCCCATGTGGGGCAATAGAGGCTATCAAGAGAATTTTTGTCTACAACGACGAGATACTCATGACCATGTTAACAACATAATCTAGGCACGTAGTGATTTGTATGCTCATGCACATTTGATATCACACACTGAGGTGGAAACAACTATGGATATTACATAGTTTCATTGACTAACATGCATTATGTATGCCAACATATTACGATTATTTGAGGTGGTTTCAAATTACCGGGGTATTCCATTATCAAGGGTGTTAGATTATTTGGAGTAGAAGAATATGCAAAGAAATAGATCATCTATTTAAGCTTGAGGGAAAGGTACTACAACACACACATATTGTTGCTACTTTAACACAAGATGTTTAGTATTATTCTTCTTCAAGGTGTGTGTAACATAAAACCTAATTTTAATTAATATTGTGTTTAATTGTCATTTAAAATAGTATACACACACACACACACACAGCCTTACTGACATGAAATATTACAATGTGTACTTGTGTGTTTTGTTTTCAACACCTAATTATGTAGGTGACCAGCTTTTGTACTTTGCATCGCACCGACATTCCCGTATGGCATTTTTTGAGCTCTTCAATACAATGGGTCTAGGATTTGATCCCTTGATCTCACTTCTATACCTCTCGGGTCAATTTACACATTTTCCTTATTTCGTGGTTTAAAGGTCGTGTATCATGATACATTGATGGTGGCATCCATGCCGATCCCAAGACAAATTCAAAAGTGTTTAAACTAATAAAATATAAATTTTAATGTGATTAATGCTTTATTCAAAAATTTATTTATCAGCTTCTTACATTTGAATTATGTTTTTGTTTCATAGGGGATTTGTTGGAAAGATATCTATACATAGTGTAAATCTTTATGACATTCTCTCATAGACATATATTGAGGTAATCAATTTAAATGTACAATATATTCAATTATTTGAAAATGTTTTATAATTTTGATCATATTTTAATATAATAATAAATATATATATCTAATCTGTACATTACTTTTTATAAATGTAAGGTACAACCGAGCATACACAAGGAAGATATTCTCTCCCTACTACATGGTGGAGATTATAGATGTATGTTATTTTCATGTATGTATATAGTTTGTAACCGAGAGACTCTCTTAATATGTACATATGGATGTAATTTGGACATATGTCTTGGACATGTATATATAATTTTTGGGACGTTATTCATATATAAACATTGATCGTGTATAAATTGGTTGTTATTTTGTATTAAGAAATTGTAGATTTACATGTATTTTGTATATATATGTTTAAATTATCTCTATATAACATTAAAAATCAAATTACCACCCAAATAAAATTAATTGAAGTAAATATGTAACATGAAATAATAAGGGAGCTTATCTTATCTGAAACAATGTTTTCACATGTTCCTATAATTTCTCAAATTCATATTTTTTTTCTAAAATAAAATCAATAATTTCATACCTAAGTACCTTAGTTATTCTCTTTCTCACAATTAGTCAAATGATAAGTTTAGATACCAATCATTGTTATTGCTATAGAGTTCATTTGAATTACAGTGTACAACTATGAACTTGAATAAGTATTTGTCACCTCCAATTCATGATAATACCCCAATGGATATACCATGATATTGACTCATGATTGTGTACTTAAAATAGTCATAGTGACAATGACTACAAGTATTGAATAAGGCCTTATGCATTGTTGAGAAACCTCAAGAATCCTTTAACATAACTCTAAAGGAGATAGAGAGAGGCCTTAATCCCATACTATTAGTTAGCAAATGAAGAATTGTGTATGAGCATCATGCAATGCTTGGTAGCTTTGTAAGATGTTTTAATAAACAGAAAACCCCTTGAAACCCATATAACCCTATTTGAATCCTCATGATGAGTTCACATGCTCCTATTACATATTTTAGGTGTCTCTTATCAAAACATGTTTGATAGTAGGAAACTCTTATGATAAGGTGTTCTTGATGGTTGTGGGCCATGGAGGTGTTTGTGACCTGTTGAGATACACACCTTGCTAAAAGATAATGAAAACTTGTATTATAAATAACGAAAACCTATGTTTTTAGAGGATAACCTTGAAATATTCTTGGAACATCTTGGGATGCATTGAAGAGTGTTTCTACATGTTGATCTTATTGTTTCTAGTTGACCCACAAATAAAAACTTTTGTAAAAATATCTAACACTCCCAATATCCCCAAATGAACATCATGGCCTTATGAGGATGTCTCATGTTCTCATGTTTTGATGAATCTGTGGGGAGGTGCTTCTTTAGTCCATTATTTCATTTGATCAACTTTGGAGAGCTCTTCATACTTGGAAAGAAAGTCCAAAACCAAATTTGGTGAAAAAGTCCTAGTTGAAATTTTCTCTTTCCCTCCTTCATGTCTACGAATATCATGGTTTGAAGGGATGTTTGATACTTAAACCATGTTTTGAAATACAACAAGTCACCATTATTCCATAACAACACTTTTTGAACATTACAACACCTATTAAGGACTTATAATAGCATTTTACCTCCTTAATTGAAAATTTCACATTCAAGACCTCAAAGAAGTACCTAAGAAAGGTGTTAAACATGAAGAACATCCTAATGGTGACATAGATTTTATAGTGGTATGAAAATGTTAACAGGTTCATGTGAGACTACCTTCATCCATCACATGTCTAATTGTGATATGAGTTTTATTGGTCATTTTTGCATGTACTTATATATATATTAAATACAAAATCATATTGATATGTACTTAAAATAGTCATAGTGACATGACTACAAGTATTGAATAAGGCCTTATGCATTGTTGAGAAACCTCAAGAATCCTTTAACATAACTCTAAAGGAGATAGAGAGAGGCCTTAATCCCATACTATTAGTTAGCAAATGAAGAATTGTGTATGAGCATCATGCAATGCTTGGTAGCTTTGTAAGATGTTTTAATAAACAGAAAACCCCCTTGAAACCCATATAACCCTATTTGAATCCTCATGATGAGTTCACATGCTCCTATTACATATTTTAGGTGTCTCTTATCAAAACATGTTTGATAGTAGGAAACTCTTATGATAAGGTGTTCTTGATGGTTGTGGGCCATGGAGGTGTTTCAGTGACTGTTGAGATACACACCTTGCTAAAAGATAATGAAAACTTGTATTATAAATAACGAAAACCTATGTTTTTAGAGGATAACCTTGAAATATTCTTGGAACATCTTGGGGATGCATTGAAGAGTGTTTCTACATGTTGATCTTATTGTTTCTAGTTGACCCAGACAAATAAAAACTTTTGTAAAAATATCTAACACTCCCAATATCCCCAAATGAACATCATGGCCTTATGAGGATGTCTCATGTTCTCATGTTTTGATGAATCTGTGGGGAGGTGCTTCTTTAGTCCATTATTTCATTTGATCAACTTTGGAGAGCTCTTCATACTTGGAAAGAAAGTCCAAAACCAAATTTGGTGAAAAAGTCCTAGTTGAAATTTTCTCTTTCCCTCCTTCATGTCTACGAATATCATGGCTTTGAAGGGATGTTTGATACTTAAACCATGTTTTGAAATACAACAAGTCACCATTATTCCATAACAACACTTTTTGAACATTACAACACCTATTAAGGACTTATAATAGCATTTTACCTCCTTAATTGAAAATTTCACATTCAAGACCTCAAAGAAGTACCTAAGAAAGGTGTTAAACATGAAGAACATCCTAATGGTGACATAGATTTTATAGTGGTATGAAAATGTTAACGTGTTCATGTGAGACTACCTTCATCCATCACATGTCTAATTGTGATATGAGTTTTATTGGTCATTTTTGCATGTACTTATATATATATTAAATACAAAATCATATTGATATACAACACTCCATTCTTAGAAAAATTAAAAATCAAAAGTGGTCAATCACATAATTTTCCATTGGTTGCACATGTACAAAAGTACATATCCACGCATCCGAGATGATAATATGCCCTTCATTTAACATATATCTTCATAGGTCTATGATGTATATTCCCTTTCAGACATATCATATGTTCTAGCCTATTTTACCCCTTGATATAGCTTATTTTTTGCCATCACATACTTAGTTTAACTCATAGGAGATGTACATGGAAAAACATCGATTTTCTACAACATAGCATGAAGCTCAATGGGTAGTTTTATACCAACAATAATAGTACAAATGGATCGACAAGACACGTTGTACACCTCATCAATTCAAGGTGATTGATAAATTATGAATTCAACGTGGAATTCCTTAATCCGTACTTTCCACCTTTACCTAAAAATCCCAATAGTAACTTGACATATCTCAAATTTTGAATCCTCAACAATTTTTGATAACTACAAAAGATCATATTATTGAAACTACAACTATGTGCCTATTGTCCAAAGTGTTTTAAAAAGGAAATTACATTGATTAAGCTAAGTGCTACAACCTTTAATAGTTTTATGTAAAATTTCCCTAGTTGATTGAAGACACGATGGTGGCTAGATACATTTGAAGAAAGGGTGAATGGTTCAAGCCAAACTGCAATGGTCCTTACTCTTATGTTTGGAAACATTAGATATCTTGTGTATGATGGAATAATATTATAGTGCCAACATTAAATTTCAACACCAAGCCTCTAACACTTTAAAGTTGGTCTCATGTCACCGCTTTACTCGAATGGAGTACATTAAGAACTGGTGCACAACTAGGAAACATATTGCAAAATTCAATCTACATTTGGCATTTAAAACCACACATATATTGTTCATGTTAAGTCCATAAGTTATCCAATATAAATCAAGCCAACACATCAACATGAAAACCAACTCTAATCTATTATAAAAGTTGAACTATCTTATAACTCTACTCTCTACTAACCATGTCTTATTGTAATGGTCTAAATACAACCATTTGATGTTAAGATAAATATGACGAGGATAAAGATATATCCATTCTCGTGTTCTAATTAAACAAATCAATTAGTGAAGATTTCCTTTTCTAATCACACAATTTCTTACTTCAAAGGAGACATTCTCATATGAGAAATTTTTTTATAGGGAAGTGTCTGCATTTTTATTTTTATAATATTTTTCGGAAGAGTCTATTCATCACATATGTTTGTAAGGTTAAATGTTCAACCAACCAATGGACTATTTACCACTTTTAAAGGATTTTTTTCATTAGTTCATCTGGATAAATTTTCTACATTCTTAATGAAAATTTGTGCAACCTCACCCCATACTAGTTTCACCGCACAAAATTGAGGTGGTGAGATACGATTAGAAGACCTTTTGTCTCCAATGTTTGGTCTAGATCTCAAATCGATTAGATCTATGAAGTTTGCATTTGAAGTAGACTCTAGAAGATATTTTGTCCCTTATAGATTCCAGTTCAAATCTTGTACCATGACAAATTCTATTTTAGACCAATATAATTTTTGGGTCCATCTATTCCGCCGATTAGATGTGCCAAAAGAACCAGAACGACAAATAATTCAATAAATATAGAAGTATAATCATATTAGACCATTACCTAGGCCTATATCAAATCTTTGGCGAGAAAATACAAAATAGAGAGAAATATGCATTGGAAATTAATAAGAATAAAGCTATAAGCATTGGAAATGTACATTGTTAAACTATCTACTTCTAGAGAGAAAGGAATGGAAACACTCCGACATTGTTTTCTTACTATCCTCTTTAACCGTGAGTTTTTCCTTCAATGTTCATTCCATGTCCTAAATATTCTTAGTATGAAGATATCGATAATCAATGTTGATGACAAAGTCATGATTGTTATTAGTGACGATTTGGAAATGAGAACAAAGTACTTATGGTGCAAAGAAAAAAAAGGCAATAAAGAAATGATCTTTTTAGTTAAATATTAAGTAAGACATGTACAAGTAATGGAGAATACAAATGACACCCAGTAGGTTGAAGATGAGGGAAGACTTAAAAACTAGAAAAGAAAAGAGGAATGGTAGTATAAAAGGGCGTGGAAGGGAAATGCAAAGGGGTTTATGAGTGGGAAAAGGTTTAGAGTATGTAGGCGTGATTCCTCGTTATTGGGAGATTGCAATGCCACGTGAAATGTACAATGGAAATGTGATAGGGGATGTTTAGATGAAAGCAAATTGTAGCGATAGAGACAATGGGAGAGGAAGAGGGGCGTAGAGTAAGGTCTTTGAGGGTGGAGAATTGTAAGGGAAGGGAAAGTGGAATGAGGGAGGCAATGCGGAACTATACCTTCTAAGAGCCACTTGAGGTGATTGTAAGAAATAATTGAGGCACAAAATGTGTGATGTGAACACCAAAAGGGATCTAGAGAAGAAGTGAAACTGAATGAAGAGAAACAATGGGAGGGGGAAAGGGTTGCAGGAAAAGGCGTTCGAGGTTGGAGAAGTGTATGCGAAAGGAAAGAGGACTCAAGGAGGTGACATTAGAATATATTTTCTAAGAACTACAAGACATGCTTGTCATTTCAAATAAGGGGGAGGGAGGGTCATGCTTTAAAAGATGTAAACAAAATAGTTGATGGAGATATGTCAAAAATTGGGCCGCAATGACCAATTGTTGCAGAACTCAGTAGGACCCGTTTTCAATTGTGAGGTCAATTAATTATAGGAAGTAGAAGCACGAACATGTGTTGGAAATTGACACCTTCCATGGAAGAATTGGTCATGTAAGGATGCAACATGGGAGAATGCAGTGTTCCTAAAGAGGTACCCAAGTCTAGTAAACATTTAAATAAAGCATTGGTTGAAAGCGAAGGGTAAGACTACTATCTTAACTTATAACGTGTGGCTTACATAGTATATTTCCTTTCCATCAAACATTTAAATATGGTTACATATTATTAGTACAGTCTTTCTATGTAGTAGCCATAGCCTAAGTAGTGTGTGTATATGAGGTAATGGATAGTACATGATTATTATATTGTGTATTCTTTTTTTATAAGGGAATGGATGTCTCCCCTTCGATTATTTTACCATGACAATATTTTGAAGGATTTGATCATTTCCAAGTATTTGAACATTGTTATTGTGAAGATAGAGGTTGAAATACATAGAGAGAGACATTTTCTTTTCTTTAGTTGTTAAAATGGAGGTTTAAATGCATAGATAGGTCAAGGATTTTACGTTTTACTTACTTATTCGAAATTCTTGCAAGCCTGTGTTTATTTTTGGTTAAATTTATTCATGGAAACCCCTTGTGCATAGGATTTGAAATCTTGACATTCTATATTTGAAATCATTCATTTAATTATAAATTGATCAATTCTTTATCTTTTATGTCGCAAGTCCACGCTATGAATTACATTAGATTTTTTTTGTTTTGGAGTGAATATTTTTAAGGGGTTGGTCACCCTGTTCGTTGCACTGGTTGGTGTCATATTTGTATCCAAACTCAGATCTAAGAAACTGAAGTTGTCATCGTGTCCCCTAGCGGTGCCCATTTTCAGCAAATGGCTCCAAGTCTGGGACAATTTGAATCGCCGCAATCTCTACGACCTCGCTAAGAAATATGGCAAAATATGTCTGTTGAAGATGGGGTCGAGGAATCTGGTGGTGGTGTCGTCGCCAAATTTGGCCAAGCATGTGTTGCACACAAAGGGGGTGTAGATTGCGTCTTGTACCCACAAAGTGGTGTTCGACATCTTCATCGGAAAAGGACAAGACATGGTGTTCACTGTGTACAGGGAGT
Source organism: Taxus wallichiana var. yunnanensis (assembly GCA_018340775.1). Taxonomy (NCBI): domain Eukaryota; kingdom Viridiplantae; phylum Streptophyta; class Pinopsida; order Cupressales; family Taxaceae; genus Taxus; species Taxus wallichiana. The sequence continues at coordinate 707,086,997 of CM031243.1, read as the reverse complement.
ATTGGAGGAAGATGTGGAGTATCATGAGGGTGTCATTTTTTACCTTTGATATTATCAATTCCACTTGAATGAATTTGTGGATGTGACGATACGCCTGCATGACAAGTGTCAAAACCTAGCGGTTTCCCTCCCCTTTATATTATTTGGAGTACTACACCTTCGGCATAATTACATATAATTTCATGCGATGGAGATGAATGCAAGGGAAATCATGTTCTGTTGCATTCCCAAGTCTTTATAAAACATTCTGCATGTTTTGAATCCAACTTCTCCAACCGTTGGTCCTCTGCGACATTAAATAAGGATATCAAAACAAAAGCTCTATCCAATAGTGTTGCGAGTGAGGATTTCATTAAATGTATTCACCTCATCTATTCTTCTTACGCTAGAACTCAACTCCTATTCTCAAGCGCAGAGGAGGCCTTACAAATTCTACCTATTGCTTCACATGAAATACTGTTCGAGGAAGGATTAAAGGCATGCATGGCATATCTGTCAGCAATTCCATGGACTCTAGTCAAACCATCAAAACCGAAGCTCTTCTATCGCATCTATACCCGATGATTTAGCTGTCAGGCCTACAAGGGACAAATACGACTCTTTTGACCAAGATATAAAATGCAAAGTTGTTAAGCATCTGACGCAAAAAAAAAAGGGATGACCCCATATATATGAGCACCGTGGATAATATACAAAACAGGACCGACCGATACGTGATTTCAAGAATGAGGAGAGACAATGATACATCTCTGTGCACTGGCAGGAATTGTGGGGGTGCAAGGAAATGCAGAAAGCAAAAAGGGGATGCCTGGAAGTGCCAAAAAATCTTAAAACGTCGACGGTATGCGCTTTCCTTCCATTCTTCCTCTGACACAAGAATTCTGTCAGATTCATCTGAGTGGCATTTTTTTGTATGCGTGGCATTCAGTTTTGGCGTCTGACGTGGGTTGAGGCTGAGGGGTCTTCATGGCGTCCATGTTAGTTGAGGGGTCTCCACCCAAAACAGTCGATCGTGTGGTCAAGGTTTCTTTGTAATTTGGACCGTTGAATGGTGATTGTCGTTGGCACAAGGATCATGTAGTGCTAGATTTTGACGTTCAATGTTACATGTCACAATAATATTATTTGACGGTCTAAAAAATTATATGGATGTCATTTGACGTTCAAAATATAATATGCACATCAAATTTATTTTATAATAACTATTACAAAATACAAAAATTGAGTAAAATTTTACATCCACAAGATTGAAAAAAGAAACTTAAATGAATTGCTATAATGAAATTGAAATAAATAATATAAAATTAAATGCATAATATTTCTAGATATTTAGCAGAATATAAATATCATGTGAAATAAAACATCACTACAAATTTTATTTAAATAAAATGAGTTTATCAAAGAGCTAAAACTTACATTGATCAACCATTGCTTTCACAAAATATTTTGTGACCTTCTTTGTTTTTCCCCTCTCCAAATGTCATATACTTTCTCCCAGTCTATCGTAGAAGGATCAAGTCCATTTAGTGATACTCGCATGAGTGCATCCAATGTTCCAATTTCTAGCTTTGATCTTCTTATATCTTTAATCAGGTTTTGCTTTGAAAACCCTCGTTCACATGCTAATGTACTTGAAGAATCACAAGTGTACTCTGCCATAGTTTTAACATGTTTGGAAAGTTGGTTTGCCAACTTTTAGAAATACAAAAACCCTCCATGCTTCTCTAACAGAAAATCCCTCACACCCTGAGTGGAGTGTATCAATAAATTGATGCAACTCTTTTTTACAAGCCTCAATGTCAAATGATGGAATGTCCATCCCTTCATTACAAACATTCTCGTTGTAGATGTTGGAAAAGTTTGTCAAGCCAACGCATTGAATTATTTTCTCTAACCAAAACATCATGTGAATAGTGTGAGGGACTAAACAACTTCACTGCATTGAAAATAGAAAGATCAGGAAACCTTGCATTTAGACAATCTATTAGTCTTTGAACATAATCTTTTGTAAGTTGTATGCAACTTTGTAATGTGCCATCAATACAAGGACCGAATCGTTGCTTTTGTGTATTAAGAGTATCACCATGTGCATTAGGAATAGATGTTTAAAGCAATTCATGCTTGTGAACTACTTCTTTATCAGTGATTTGTAGATGACCAAACTGAGATGCCTCCACAAATTTTGATAAGTAGCAAGCACCATTTGAAAATGAATTATTATTTAGAAACATTCTCCTTAGAGTATTAATAGTGGCATCAATAGTAGCTCCAAGAGAAGTGACATCAATGTGCTCCACTTGAAATTCTTTGTTTAACTTGTTAAGTTCACACATAACATCAACAAGCATGTGCAAACAATACTAAACAGAAAATATTCTTGCCTTGTCATACCATGATTCTTTCTTCTCACTTTTCCACAAAGTCAATATAGCAGGCATCAATGCCACTAGCCTTTCAATGACTTGTCCCCTAGATAACCATCTGACTCCATGAATTTGAAGGCACTAGAGAGTTTCTAGTTTCATAAGTTCTTGCAATGCAATGAGCTCATTAGTTCTTTTTGTTGAATTTTGAACCCATGAATACACTTTATTTGCCACTTTCTCAACAAACACTAACTCTGGTATCATTTTAGAAGCATTTGATGCAACTAATGCCTCACGATGAGCAACACAATGAACAACTATTAAATTTGGCACATCTTTTTTTAACAAGGTCACAAATCCATTTTCATTTCCCACCATAGAAGAAGCACCATCCGTAGAAACAACTATCAATTTTTTGTTCGAAAGCTTCCATTCATTTCTTAAACCTTATAGTGTGCCATAAATTGTTTGTCCTTTTCCATCACCAACACTAATAAGTTTCATGAATTGAGAGACTGGCAACCCCAACCCTTGTGAATCCAGAAATGTTGCATAAACAACAAGATGTTTCTCTAGGCTACGATCAGTGCTTTCATCTAACATGAAAGAGATATAAGGAATCTCATTCATCTTCAAGATATGTATCTCTTTAAGATATTTAGATATAGAAAAAATAAATTGATTGGTTGCCTTTCGGTTTGTATATGTTGCATAGTCTTTATTCTTGGGCATACATGATGTATCTAATGACATGACAAGTGAACAAAAAGAGTCATATGTAGACAAAGATAAATCTTGTTTTGCAACCCAATATGCCAACTTCATGGTTGTGATAATTTTATGCTTGTTAGAATCATCAATCTGTGTTATATGTTCTGGAATAGATATCACCTTTTTCTACTTATCACATACCCATTTTTCCTGTGATAGTTTGTGAACATTAGATTTCTCATGGGTTACAATTGCATCCTTTTGCATGTTGGTACAACCATTTCCAATTCCCCATGGACCTGGTGCTCCATATGTTTCACACCATTCACACTTCATAGAAGTTTTATCCTCATGGATAGTTTTTTTAACCATGTATACTTATTTTCCCACTCTACTCTGTAAACTCTCTTCAATTTATGTTTTACCTCTTTGCCAATAGTATTGTTTGTTTCAACCTCACCTCCCATAATTTCTATATCTTCATTAAGATTTTCATTAAAATCTTCATTCAAATCAATATTAGGTCAAAATTCAGAAATACCTTCATGTTGAAGATCTTTGGATGGAATTGACCATTTAAACATTTGG